>RAHM01000084.1:1947659-1995159 GCA_003713295.1 Parotia lawesii | reverse complement strand
CCCAGGATTCAGGTGGGATAACATCTGCTTTGCATTAGCATCTCCCTCTGGAGGCTTCTCTTGTTTTTATTCTTTCTCCTCATTTCCTTTCCTCTCTGCTCACTCTTTTCCTCCTTCCTTTGGGAGCGAGCAGCTCAGCCCAGGTTCTCCCTGTCTTTCAGTGTCCATTTTCCCCTGTGTTTGTTTTTCCACCTAATATATCCTCACCTCCAAAGTAAGTGCTGGACCCAGGGGTTAATGGGCAGCTTGGGAAAACTCTAATCAAGGCCATTCCTTGCCATGATGATCCTGCACGACCCCAAGTAAGACCCTAAACCCCAGATCTCACCTCCTGAATCCTGGGGGTATCTGAAGATGGATGAAGATGTGGCCTTTAGTGTCCCTAATTTCATGCAACATCTAGCATTGGGATATTGGTTTTTAATCCCCAAATTCCCTGAGGTTTTTTTTAAGRTGCCCAGATTGACCATGCTTCTTTGACTCAGTCTGCTCCTCATAATCCTGCTGCTTCTTTCCCTCCATCTCTGGTCCGGATGTCCTTCCCTACCTCTCACACCATTTCTGCAGCGTATGGGGCTGCTCCTGGACAGCACACAGCATAGAGAACACAGAGACCCTTAATTAGCCCTGTCACGGTGATTCTCCGCAGTGAGCACAATTTGGGGATGTGTTTATACCCTGCAGAGCCTGGACTCTGCCCTTTGAGCATATTCTGAGTGGTACAGATTGGCAGAGAAGGCCCACGGTGTATATTAACAAAAACCCTCCGTGTTCAGCGAGGTGGGGAGGGTATTTTCTCCTCTCTGTGCACCCCAAAGGCTTTGGTTCAGCCTTGGTGGAAGCTTCCAGCTTTGCTTACAGGCTGTATCAAGCAGGGAGGTGCTGAGGTCCCTGCTCGACATTAAGACCGTGCTTAAGGGCTGAAAAAAATGTGCGGTTTTTTAAGTGAAAATAGCAATTAAACACTGAAACGTGGCCCCGAGTGCCTCAGCAGCTCGGGGACAGTGTGGTGTTTAGCCAGCTCTGACCGTGCCCAATGCTTCAGCCACCTGAAAATGTCTCAGATGCTCTGATGGATCCCTGTGGTCTCTATTTTTTAATTTAGAGAAAAAAGCAGCTGTTTCTGCGAATAATTACCCTTACGTCTGGATTACACAGTGTTGTTCCSTTCACAACTCCAAAACATTGTTCCTCCAGGACTTGTATTTCCAGGGCTGTCAATCCAACACCTTTCACCGGCGCTAAACTCATTTACAAGTGGGGGGAAAATAAAAAACCTTTAAAAAATAATCAAGGCACATTAAAGAACCATTTGGGAGCCCATCCACCTCCCAGGCTTGCTTGGCTGAGCTTGATATTAATTAGGCGAAATCCAAAGGCAGCACCTTCCCCAGGAGTTGGCTGGAAAGCTCTCACCACTCACCCCGTGGCTGCAATTTCCAAGGGTTTTACCTAGTTAAGGATTATAATCTTTAACAGCTGCCTGATTTACTCAGCTCATTCCCTCGGAGACGCTGACGCCGTGCTCGGCCGACAAATCCCGTCCCGCTCCTCCTGCCATCGATTCTCCGAGGATTGTGCCTTTATAGGAGTGAAAGTATGTGATGGAGACCTCCAAAAAGATAAAATCCTCCTCCTGCCGCTGGTCAATAAGGAGGTGGGAGTGTGCTTGCCATAAATCCATGAGCTCTGCTTGCCAGGTTGGTGTCGGCCAGATAAATCTGGCACTGGCCGTGTTGTATAATTAGAAAAAAAAWWWTWAAAAAAAAAAAAAGAAAAAAGAAAGGAACCCAAAGCAGCAGAAATGCTTGTGGGAATGTGTCAGTTTGCTGGCTGGGAGGACAACAGGGCAAGTTTAGTCTGCTGCAAGGGCCGGCATTGCCGGGGGGTCAGCATTGCCGGGGGCTCGGCGTCCCTTCCCAGCGGGTCCCGCAGCYGGGCTGGGGTTCGTCTCCATCCCAAGCAGAAAAGCTGCCCAGGCTTCCTCTGAGTGCCTGACCCGGGATTCGGATCATTCTCAGAGYGGGGAAAAGGCCTTTTCTGCCTGAAGAGCAGGATTTTCCCTGCCAGGTTCGGGAAGAACCAGCCGGAGCCGCGTGATCGAGGTGTCGGTGCCGGGAGAGCTGATGGAGAAAAGCGGGGACAGGGGCTGGGGTCTCACATCCTGGCTCCACGGCAGCATTTCGTTTTACATCCCCAAGCTCAAGTGAACATTCCCATTTTCCCAGGCACAGCAGAGCCCTTCCCAGTTTATTTCTTCTCCCAGGAGAGGTTTTCTGCAGGACATGTGTTATCAATTAGGTCCATTAGTTCAATGTACGTCTGGTTTTGCTTTTGTCTCCTGGCAAAGCCCAGTAATTATAATTATTATTAATAGTAATGGCAGTAATATATATTTATGTGTGTGTGTGTGTGTATATAGAGATACAAAAATAGCAAGGCAGCACCCCAGGGAGCTGATCCACAGCCACATCGAAGCCCTGGACCAGAGCACCAGATGAGGCAGGAGCATTTCCCTCACCCTCCATGGTTTCTCTCCCTTACACTGCACTCCAGGTAATCCCTTTTTTTTTAAAATTTTTTTTTTTAAGCTCCTTGGGTTTCAGCATAGGACAAATGTAAACAAGCAGATTTGCAGGCGGTCCCAGAGGCAGGATTGAGTTTTAGCTTCCTAAAGACCTTTGGTGTTCTCTGCCCAAGCCATCTTCAGCCCTCCAGCTCAGCCAGGGATGGCTTTGGACCAAAATGAGGATTCCTGGGCATGATTCCTTGGCCTGAGAGGATGAGTCTCGTGCCTATTGCTCCATCAGACCATCCTCCACCTTCACCTCCCTGCAGGTGAAGGCCCATCRGTGTCCCCTGAAGGGGAAAGCAGCCAGTTCAGTCCTTTATTAAGTACTCGAGAATCCAGAGACCACAAATTCGCAGTGAGGGGAAGAAACAATAAAACCTTTTAGTGCTGGAAAACGAGGAATCCTGAGAAGCGTCGCTGGCAGCAGCCCGACGCCCTGGGAAAAGCCACCCTGTCTGCTTGGACAGAGCACAGGGTGCTCCACAGGGTGCTCCACAGGGTGCTCCACAGGGTGCTCCAGGGCATTGCTCTTGCACCAGCAGCCTGTTCCTGTGGCCTGAGGCTTGGCACTGATGCAGGACATCCCCTGTGCCCCCCTCCTGCTGCCCCACGGAGCCATCACCAGCGTTCCCTGCCCCAACACCCCCCTTCCCTTCCAGAGGGCGTTTCTGGCATCGATGCTGGGTTTGTTTCTTCCTCACCAGGTAAATATCTGGGGATTATGTGGGGTTTTTGTCTCTCTGGGTGATCTTTAGGGGCATCTGGTTAAAAGTGTGGTGCTGTCACCTGGAGGAGCAAGGTGATAGTTTTAACAGGATTTTCTGCTCCCGAACAGATACTTGAGGCAGAAGTTATGGCTGTACTGGGTGGAAATCTCCCTTCCTGTTCCAAATAAATTCATTTGCAGCTGGTGCCTTTGCAGTGTGGGATATATTTGGGGTGAAAGTGAACTTTACTGTGAGGGGAGGCACAGGCAACAAATCCTTTATATCCCTGTAGGAGCTGCTGAGGGGGAAGGTTCTCAGTTGTGTCTGTTTCTTTGTGATTAAACATTAGGGAGAAATTCTCACATCCCTGGGACAGAGAAGCTGTGGCTGCCCCATCCCAGGAGGTGTCCAAGGCCAGGTTGGATGGGGCTTGGAGCAATCTGGGATAGTGGAAGGTGTCCCTGCCCATGGCCAGGGGTGGGATGAGATGATCTTTAAGGTTCCTTCCAACACAAACCATTCTGAGATTCTGTGATGATGAAAAGCAAACTGAGCTTCCCCCCCCCAATAAAACACATGAAATCAGCCAAATCATTACAACATAACGGGGAAATAAATTGCATTTGCTGGGGGAAAATAAAATCCCAGGCACTCTGCTGAGAGCTGGAGGGGGTGACATCAGGCATCCCTGAGCTGACACGGCCCAGGAAAAGGAAGGGCTTTATCTCACCGTTGGCCCCGGTGCAACAGGGAAGAAAGAGCTCTGACTCAGGGAGGGTGTGCTGAGAATTTCAGGAGGAACACACAGACAGGGTTGTTCCAGGATGTGAGTGCTGTTCCAGCTTACATCAATCCTTTTAACTCTGCATTCCTGCTACCCTGACAAAAGAACATCCTGATTCAAGCCTGAGGAAAACCAACCTCCTTCATTTAACATCCCCAGTTCCCTTGGGGCTCACAGGGACTGATTCACCACTGGGCTCCTTCAGCCTGGGTTTCTTTCTTACCAATAACCAATCCTGTAGCAGAACCAAGTCAGAATAAACCTTTTGGGCGTTTAAAGGGGATGGTTTTGTTCTTCAGTTAATGAGCTGACACTATAAAGGGGTCAGGATCACAGCAAGACAAGGAATGCCCTGCAGCCTCCAACAAAACAACTTTAGCAGGACCGTGTCCCCCCGAGAACCAGGTGTAACTTTAAATACAGATTTATTTCAGGTTTGCTATTGACGCACAAACAGCAGAGATCGATGTTCAGTATACATGGTATACACAAAGCAGCCAGTACCATCGGCATCTCCGTCCTTCTGCTGCACCCTCAGCAAAAGAACCACACACAAGGAATCCCTCCCCTCCTCAGGAATGAGGCTGACAATTTCTTGGTGGCTTAGAAACCAGCTGTGGGATGGCAAGGCTCTAAAGGGCAGCTCCTCAGAGCTCTGTCCCCAGAGGAAAGCGCAGCGGGCTCAGATACGCAGGAAAACCCTCGGAAAATGGATGGCATGTTCATGGGAATGGAGACCTGGAAGGGATTTCCTAAGAACATTAACTCCCGTTCCCTGCTGTGCAGAGCAACCACAACATCTGCTCCTGGCTCTGTGGAGCAGCGTGGAGACCTAAAATATTGTTGTGTTGAAAAAGGCATTACATCAAACCAGGGAGAATGAGCCCACAAACATTGTCACCAGGAGTCTGAGAGCTGCTGGAAAGACCCCACAAGGGAACCCTCACGGCACCTGTCCCGTTCCTTGTCATTCTCACCTTGCCCACACCTTCTGGAGCCACCCAAGGGGCAACAGAGTCTCCATGTTGCACCTCCAAGGCACCGAACAAGCAAGGCAGGCTCCAAGCTTCTACTTGCTGAGATGGCATCTTCTGCCTACCCAAAATCTGCCTCTCATCCCTAAAATACCTTTCTGCTCATCCCAGCAACCGGGTAGCCTGACCCAGAAGCTTTGGCCTGCTCACACAGTCACAGCTCGTTGATTAACAGGCACCTTCATCGGCGACAAAGCAAAAAATTCAGTGGTGCCTGATGAGCAAGAGACCTAAACGATGGGTTCAACGGGGTTTGGGAGAGGTAAAACAGCCTCTGACCACAACGGGCACGACGCTACAAAACCGTCAGAGGTGCAGAATAACCCCAGAATAACTGGAGGAGGAAACTGGTTGTAGATGCTTTGCAGCAGCAAGAGGTTCAAGTCCCTCTTTCCCTGCATGCCTGAACCCCGCTGAGCCCCCTCTTCCCCAGGAAAGCCAAAGACCCAAATTAATCTACCCCTCCCTCAGCTCAAAAGTGATGCCAGGGAAGTCACCCCCAGCTCTGACAGAGCTCAGGATATCTCAGGGAGGCTTTAAACAGAGGGAAAACACCCCAACCTGGTTACAGATTGGAGATTATGGGATGTCTGGGCATGACATACTGGYCCCATTAAGCATTGAGCACCATTTCCAGAGCAGAGTGAAGTATCAGAGACTGGGGGGGCTGTGTCTGACCCTGTGGAACTACAGCACAGTTGCTTGTTGCTTTTTTGGAATGACAGCTCAAAGCTCAGGTCCGCAGTGATCCCTTTCAGCCCCGAAAAGCTTCAGGTGGACCAGGCTGTAAAGGAGCATCCGGACGTTCACACAGCCCCATCCCAAAGCACCATAGGGAACCTCAGGCAGGTGAGACCCCCTGGGAATAACACCAGCCCTGCTACGCAAGGTTTACATCCATCAGGAGGGGAGGAAGGAGGTTAAAAAAAATACAGAGTTAAGCACCATAAAATTTACACTGGTCAGGTCATAAACGTGAGGAGAGAATGAAAATAAAGCCACCACCTTCCAGCCTGACCTGGGGATGCTGCTGGGACAACAAAGTCACAACCAGCAAGCCCTGGAGGCATCAGTCCCAGTGCCTCATCGCACCGGTGGTCRTTGCATTGGTAAATCCTTTTGGTCCCGTTTAGCATGAGTGTTGGGGGAGTCCAGGGAGAAGGGAGGTAGGGTTGGTCCTGGGAAGGTGGGGGGAGGCTTCATCTGTGCAATTTAGGGGCATCTCGCTGCCTGTACCACAGATCCATCACAGGCAGTGATGATCCTCCTCGTTTCCATCTGTCCCCCCAGTTCCCAGCCTCCACCGGTGGTTTCCGTGTCGTTCAGTGGCTTCGAGGTAGATGTTCATTCCCGCTCTGTCTCCAAGCGACCTGGTTGGTAAAAGCCCTCTCTCCCAGGTGCGTGGGGTTGTCCCCACACCCAGGTCCCTTTTTATTCCCATTTTTTCTTATTTTTCCCCCTTTTGCTATGTGCTATGGACATCTCCCCCACTCCCAACCTCTGGCGGCTGCTTGGCTGCACCCAGCCACAGGAACACCATGCCCTTCCTTGCAGACACCYCTTGACCTGCTCAGCACGGCCTCAAGGTGCAGAAATCCAGCTCCTGCGGCTTCCTCCGAAAATTGCAACTCTCCCGGGGCAGCAGGCGCCCAGTCGGGACCAAGCACTTCAAGGCCCGTCTCTTGAAACCCCGGCCGCAGCTCTTGGAGCAAGGAGACCACGGTCCAGCTTCCCAGGCCGGGCAGGGCTCCCCGCACAGCCGGACGTCGGCGGGGCGCTGTGCTGCATCACACTCAGCGGCCGGTTGGCCGTAGGAGTCGCGACAAGCCACCGACCGCTTCTGCAGGCCATCGCCGCAGGTGACGGAACACGCCTCCCAACCGCCCACCGCCCACTTGTAGGAGGGGCGCTTGTAGCTCGGTCTCCCGCCATCTAAGCGGTTGGACAGGCTGAGGACGCTGTTGTTGAGGTCCGGTGGGCTCTTGCCCTCCTTCTTGTAGGAGGACTTGTCCTCCTTGCTCTCCTTGGGGAGGTAGAAGGAGTAGCGTACCCGAGGAGGGGTCATCTTTCCCACGGAGAGCACCTCCAGAGTCAGGGGTTCCTGGATGGGCTTGAAGGCTTGGAGGCTCTCGACGGCGGTGCCGGTGCCGCTGTASCGCAGGACGCTGCCCTTCACCATCAGGTCCCTCTCGACGGCCGAGACGATGAAGTGGCCGTTCAGCAGGTACTTGCCCTGCGCGTTCTTCAGCGCCAGGTAGTTGTCATCGCTGATGAGTCCTTTGTAGCCCCGCTGCCGGATGTCAATGTTGGAGGCGCCCGCGGGGATGACCACCACAAAGTTGTAGCCGTGCCTGAAAGAGAAGAGCAGGCAGGGCAGGACATCAGGCACAGGGACATCGTGCTACTGCATTACTTCAGCCCTCTACAGCTGCGGCCCTGAGATCCTCCCAYCCCTACATTTGTTTTCGTCCTGTGAAGATCATTTTGGATCTCCTCCCTGCCTTGAGTTTTGTCTAGGCTGATGTCACCCAGCTACAGGAAGATGCTTCAGCTCCTCTGGCTAAACAGCACTCCATCAGCAGAAGTCAACAGAACATTAAATGTGTCCTGCTTCTCCTTCAGAGCCAGCCCAGGTCTCTGTGCAGTGATGGACACGAGCACCAGCAGATTTCGCTCGGGATGGATTTATCCCATCACCATCGCCATGACCTTCCTGCATCCCCCACACCAAAACGCAGAGCTGGGAGAAGGGGAAGCACACGTGGTCACCAAACACTCACATGGGTTTGGTGAACAAGCCCGAGACCTTCTTGCAGCTCTTATTGTCCCCTCCGCAGACGCTGCATTTGTCGAACTTCTTCTTGGAGCCCAGCTTCCCGTCACAGCCCGCCTTGATGCATTTGCCCTGGACGCAGACCGAAGTGGAGTCCGGGGAGCAAGGGGTGCCATCCACAACCTAAACCAGGTGAGCAGAACAAGCTGCTGCATTTTCCTCTCACACCCCCGAGGCCCCCCAGCTGTGTCCATCCCACCCCAGTCCATCCCATGCCTGAGGAGATGCCAGCAGGCACCATGTTGCTCTTCGCTCATGTTCTGCTTCGCAGGCAGGATTTCTGGGGTCTCTGAGAAGAGATGGGTGGGACTACATCCCTTTTCTGCTCCCATCTGCAGAATTTCTTGCCCTTTCCATTGCAGGGAACAAGCTGCACAGGGGGCACTGCTAACGCCACCCTGCTCAGTCCCATGTCTGCCCACCCTTTCCTGCCCATCGCTTCCCCAGTACCATAACTATCATCCTCTACCCCACGACTGCAGGAATACGCCAGAGGCCCCTTTACAAGGGGTAAAAATGAGGACTTCCAGAGGAAGACCCTCCATGGACCAACTCCAGCCCCAAGCTGATTCATACAAGACTGGTGGACTCCCCTCCTCCACCACCTCATCTAACACCATCCACCCAGCAGACAAGGAAAATCTATTCATTTCCAGGCACACTGGAGCCATCCCACTGGGGGTCTCTCACCAACCTTGGGTGCCAGCACATAGAAGTAGCCRGTGCCGTTAGCCCGGCAGATGAGCTTGCACTTATCCCGGGGCGAGACACCGGAGTATTTGGGAACCCAGGAGACGGAGGCAGTGAGGCGGTTCGTGCTGTGACTGTAGCCATTGAAAGCCTCACACTGTTCCTCGCGGAAGCTCTTCCCGGGCACTGAAAATAAGAGGGGTGTGGTGTTGGGCACCAGCCTGGACCTCCAGCTTTAGTTTTAGGGGGCTGTTACAGCTCAAGCCGAGCTCCAGCCCTTACCTGCAGCGGCACAGGGCTCCAGGTTGCAGGAGCGGTACTTGACGCGGATGCCCTCGCAGTAGGAGCCCCCGTTGGCCGGCACGGGGTCGGTGCATTCCCGCCTGGCCAGCTGCACCCCACCGCCGCACGTCCGCGAGCACGGCCCGTACGGCGCCCACTTGGCCCAGCCACCGTCCACCTGCAGGGATGGACAGGATGAGGCGCTGCACACCCTGCACTGTCTCCACAGCTCACAGGCAAAACCTCCAACCGCCCACAAACCTTCCCTGTGAGGGGAATCCGAGGGGCAGACCCTGATCTCTTCTCTGTGGTGACCAGTGACAGGACCCRAGTGAGTGGTCAGAAGTTGTGTCAGGGGAGGGTTAGGTTGGGTATTAGGAAAAGTTTCTTCTCCCAGAGGGTGGCTGGGCACAGAACAGGCTCCCCAGGGAAGTGGTCACAGCCCCAAGCCTGGCAGAGCTCAAGAAGGATTTGGACAATACCCTCAGGCATGTGGTGTGACTCTTGAGAATGGTCTTGAGCAGGAACAGGAGTTGGACTCAATGATCCTTGTGGGTCCCTTCCAACACAGCAAATTCTGTGAAACTTGCCCAGGGCTGGCTGGAGCAGAGCAGCATCCTCACTCCTTGAGAAATGCAGGATACCCAAGGGATCTCCTGCTCTTCCCACATCAGTGTCCCCACGCTGGGTCTCCACCATCAGGAGGCTGGGGATAGCTCCACCAGCACGCACTCAGAGTGACCCTGTGGGATGTTTTTGGGGCTCCTGGCACAGGTACTCACGCTGCACCTACTGAGTGACCCTGTGGGATGTTTTTGGGGCTTCCAGCACAAGTACTCACGCTGCACCTACTGAGTGACCCTGTGGGATGTTTTTGGGGCTCCCAGCACAAGTACTCACGCTGTACCTACTGAGTGACCCTGCGGGATGTTTTTGGGGCTCCTGGCACAGGTACTCACCCTGTACTTGCTGACATTGTGCCTCTCCACGCAGGTGCCCTTGAGGCAGAAGCGCCCGTCGCCGCAGCCGGTGCCGTCGGCCCAGGGGAAGTGCCGGGTCTGGCAGACGATCTGCCCGCGCGCCTTCCCCGTGCACCAGAGCTTGGCGCAGTACTGCATGTAGGGGCAGGGCTTGGAGCCCACCCCGAAGGCCAGCTCGCACTGCTGGTTCAGGCTGTAGCTCGTCCCCGGCAGGTCTTCGGGCAGCGGGATGGGTTTGGCAGGCTGGTCCAGCAAACAGTCCCCTGCAGGAGTGGGGAGAGGGGGTCTACCAGGTCCTGGGGGATTGTATGGAGCAGAGTGGGGAGGGAAAGCACCGCTGCAGGGAGATGAGGGAGGCATTGGGCCAAAACTATCCAGGTGCTACCCCAGGGATGCCCTTGATCTTGGCTGTATCCCGGACACAGGAGATTCCATCTCCTGGGGATGCCAGAGCTGTGCCAGCAGCCTGAGGGCAGATGTCACTGCTGGGGACACCCAGGAAGTCTGGATGCTACAGAAATGCTGCCAAACTCCCATTTCCCTCTAAATTTGTTTATGGAGCCAGGAGAGGAAGTGCCCTACAGCCAACCATCTTCTCCCAGTAAACACCTGCAGGGACAGACCTGTTCCTAGGGGATAGGGACACAGGTAGAGGGTGAGGGGCACAGGAGGGCTCACCGTGGCCACTGTCAAGGAAGTCGGTGATGATGGCAGCGCTGCAGGCTGACCAGGGGTTGGCACGGTCGATCTGGATGAGGGTGGGGGACATCATGTGGTTGGTCTTCAGCCGGCCGAAGACCTCCTCACAGGCCTTGACGTTGTCGTGGGGCATGTTGAACACGTGGCCTGGGGGTGGGATAAGGGAGGCAGCATGAATAACCCAGCACGGCACGATGAGCAGGGACCCCCCCAGCTTCTTTCAGGGGAGACTGAGACATAGAGTGGGGCAGGCCCTTGCAAGGATGGCGGCTGTGGACAGCYCAGAAGAGTCAGCAAACATTCCAGCTCTCTCCTGGATGCCTCATGCACATGGAAAGCACACGGGAAAGGAAGGGCAAGGGAAATTGTGAAGAGAAGGTGACAGGTGACTTCAGCACTTGCCCCACTCTCTCCTCCCAGAGGTAGGTGTGCCCTCTGCCTGTTATTTCAGGACTCCTGAATCCTGGAAACCCAGCTGTGGTAGCAGCCATGAGAGCAAAGCCTTTTGCTTCCTCAGCAGCCCTTTCCCACCTGGCTCGGGGGGAATCTTGTACCCAAGGCACAGTTTCCCTATCACCGTGTACTGCCTATGGTCTCATCTCCCAGAGGCTGGAACCAGGGCTATTCTGAACCTTGCCAGCTCCTGGAATTCCCCCTGAGAGGAAGAGGAGAGCTGGGAGCCTTACCCAGCTCATGGGCGGTGGTGAAAGCCGAGGGCAGCCCATCGTCCTCGATGACGGAGCAGCTGCGCTTGGGATCACACATGGTGCCCACGTCTGCCATTCCCAACGTGTCACAGGTGGTGGCACCACACAGGTCCTGCCAGTCACAGAGGGAAGGGGTTAGTCCTGGGGACAGCACAGACGCCACGGTTCCCCTTTCCCACCTCATCCCTGGTGTCCCACACACGGGGAGCTACTGATGGGAAGGAAGCCCAAAGGGATGGGAACCACACCAGGACAGGGAGGCAGGAAACCTCAATCCTGACCCAGCCCAGGCTGCAACGGTGCGTTTGCACTTAACCCTGGCACCAGGGATATGTGTAGCATCCTGCCCTGCCCTCAGCAACAGCTTTTCCTACCCAAACAGCTCCTCCGGCCAGGGTGGAGCTGGTTTTGTCATGGAGGAGCCAGTCTGGTTCCCTTCTTCTTAAGCGTGAGCTCAAGGACTAGGCCCAGGTGGGTGGATGGGAACACATCTAGCCTTGGACTCAGGGCTGAACCACCTCTCAGTCTCATTTCTCAGCTTCTTCCAAGGAACAAGAAATTCCTGGACCAGGTCCAGAGCTTTCCAAGGGYAGAGAAAGTGCTCCTGCCTTTCTAAGACACTCTGCAGCCATCCTTCAAGGAGCAACCAAGCCCAGCYGATCAAAGGAGGAACCGGCCCAGGCTTCCACCCCCAAACTGAGGACAGCCAGATCCTACATGGATGTTGCCAGGAGAGAGGCTGGGAAGGGTCTCATGGTAGGCAGGTCTGCCCTTCTCCAGGTGCTGGTGCTAAAACAAAAAGTCCATTTAAGACACGCCAGTGCTGYAGCCTGGCAGTAACCTTGTCCCAGGTGCTCCCTTCCCCTGCTGGGGTGTGGTTTTGGTTTGGGAGGGCTGGAGCATCATCCCCTCCCCTGGCGCTGCCCCGGAGCTGCCGGGAGGCCGGCCGTGCAGTGGGCAGGGAGCTGTTTTCCACATGAAAAGAAAAGTGAGGGACTCGCTGGGCGCTCCCATGCTATAAATAAGTGTGATTCATGCTCAGCACTCGCCCAGCCAAAGCGCCTGGGTTGCTTAGAATCCTGCAGGAGCTGCTGTGCCAATATTTCCAGCAAGGTTTCCAAGCTGAAGGCATTCCCGCGCAGGCAGGTTCAGCCGTGGGTAAATAACAGTCCTGATGACTTCAGAGAGCCCCAGCCAGGGCTGAGATGGCTTTAACAGGAGACCCGGGGCTACGGAGTGCGGAGGCACAGGCAAGACCGCGATCTCCAGAGAGGTGACGTGAAGAAACGTCTGGGTCTGCACTGGTGGTGGAAAACCCCGTCACACAACTGGGTTCAGCGCTTTGCTCTGCAACAATTTTCCCCACCAGCTGGGACCCTGCTGCATCCCTGATCCCACCACACATCAATGTCAGCAGGGAGAAGAGGTGGCAACCCCACGTTGCAGCGGCAGGGCCACCACTGATGGGCACAGGTTGATTCACGGTGCTGGCAAGCCCAGGGGCAGGGTCCCAGTCCCAAAACACCACCAAGAGCCCGTGCCATCGSCACGCTGAGCTAATCCAGGGCTGCAGCTTGCCCAGGCCCCCCTGCCCGTGCTCTGCCCAGCGCTGGGGGTTTGGGGGTGAGGATGGGGCACGGAGAGGAATGTCACAGCGCCACAGCTCGCGGCTCCCCGCTCACTGCTCTTCGAAGAGCTCTTTCCTCGCCAGCACAGCGAGCTTTGGCTCCCGGCCCAACACCTGCACTGACACACTGACCCACTTCTCGCTCTGAACCTCGCTGGGACACACGGCCAGCGGCTCTTCGGGGGGTTTTCCCTCACTCCCCACCACAGCCTCCTCGGGACAGCCTGGGGATGCCAGGCAGCATCTCTGGRCTTTAATGAGAGCCCCTGATCCCCCACCTAAACACCTCCTTCAGCCCTGCCAGCTGTCGAGCCTGCTCAGGACGGGCRGAGAGAGAAATGGAAGAGGTTTAGGGTGGGAAAGCGCCGTGCAAGGAGCTGGCTCTGCCTTTGCTCACTGCCACCRGTGTCCCCCGCTGCCGGCACAGATACAGGGAGGATGCTTGGCCCCCAAGGGGCCGCAGGCACCCTRCTCAGTGCACCAGCACTCTCCTGCCAGCCTGACCTTCCTGTATGGGGCCTTCCAAGGCTTTTCGTCATCCCTTGTGAACTTCTCAAGATGTTCCACAGCTCAGTTAGGGGGATCCTTGTGGCTCGTGCATTAATTCACCTACTCAGAGTCACAAGCGCTCCCCCTACCACAGAGGCTTCCTGTGTGCATCCGAAGCGACTCCAAAAAGCTGAGGCTTGAGCTACGGTTTCCAAATTCCCCCACAGCACCTGCCACACGCTAGGCTGCAGCCAGATGTTCCTTCATGCAGCATCCCTTTGGTTTCACAGCAAAGCAAAGATGTGCAGCAAACATTTGCTGGTGAGACAYCAAGGTCCAGGATGGGTGGGAAGAACGGACAAGCCCTTTGCYGTGGTGTGCAGGGATATTCCCAGGAGGCAGGAGTGCAGCTGAAGGCTGGATGCTCTGCAGGACCCTCCAACAAGCAGCGGCTCAGGTAGGAAGGGGCATCTGCACCCACCAGCTGGTCAGGACTGAGCTTCCCAAAGGCAAATCCATCGTTCAGCACGACCGACGTCRGGAGGGAGCAAATCCAAGCAGTAAGAGAGCCCCATTCGTCAGCAACTCATCGACACAACTGAGAACTGCCTATCAACCAGCCTGGAGGTGAAATTTAAGTCGGGGGCTTATGTAACAGCTTTTTGGCAGGAAAATAAGCTTCGGGATGTCAGGGGACCACAGATGGATGCACTCAAGGAAGGCAGATGTCTCCCTGACCGTGTGCCTTTGCATTGAGCTTGCTTTGGGATTTCAGGAATGGATGGTTTAGCAATGTGTAAAAAATGCAGCCCAGACGTGATCCACATCTTTTAAATCGCTAGGACCGACTCTGTCCACGTGCAGCTCCGGTGACCTCACTGGGTTTCCACCAGAGGTGGAGCTGGCTCGTCCCTGCAGAGGTGTCAGCAGTGTCCTCCTCTTTGAGCAGCCCCGTGCAGGCAGGAGCTGCTCCAGCAGTCTGGGCTTCGATCCTGTCTGTGCTCCCATAGGATTTACAGCTGGCCCGGGGCAGGGGGGACAAGAAGACAGGACAGGACAAGATCTCACACGTCCTGCAGAGCATCATTCCTGCTCCAGGCCATTGTCAGCCCCCGCTGAGCCAGGCTAGGGACAGCTGAACTGAGCTGGACACTACATCCTTCCCACCCACGAGTGCTTGACCTGGAAAAATGTTTTGGGAATGGTCTCCCTGCCACTGAGGAGAGTTCCTGACCTGTCCCTAATCCAAAAACATCTGGGCAGGGATAGGGGAAGGAGAAAATGCAAGGAGCCTTTGCTGCCAAAGCCTGCGGCAGCCAGGATAAGACGTGACTGTCCCCTCCAAGCTGGGCTCATCCTCCTCCCATCCCATCAGTGATTTTGGGATGCATCTGAACTGATGTCCACACTGAGACAGGACTACAGGGAAGGAGGAACAACGGGGGAAGGCTCTGGGAGCTTTGGTGTCACCCAGTTTGTGGGGGTGGGAGGATGCAGAGTTCATTCCACACCCCACATCACCACGGAGCCGTGCCAAAGGCAGCTCCAAGCCCCTCTCCCACCGCAGGGATGCGGCCAGCCCACGGCAGTGGTGGCAGTGGCTCTCCCCTCTCCCCCACTCGAGGCCTGTAGCACTGGCTGAATCTCTGGCGCTTCACTTCCAGCCCTGAACTGGGTCCATGCAGCGCAGCCAGTGCTGAGGAGAGGTCCAGGTTCTCAGGAGGACCTCGCGCATGAGTCAGAGGAAGCAGGGAGAGGTTTTTTTCTTGGCAGGTGGCACTGTGAGCTCTTCCCAGCTGGGGAGGGGGAAGCGGGACCATGCTCCTCCTCTTCTGGGCTCAGACCTCTCGTTTCAGGGCGCACGCCAGAGCYGCAGGGCACTTGCTGCCAAGGCTACTGCACGGAGGCAGGAGATGGAGTGGCAGGTTTCTGCCCGTGGGGCAACCTGCCTTTGGACACCTCCTGGCCTCATTCACCCCACGGCAGGGATTTTTCCAGGCTGATAGCCAAAACCTGCCCAGGAGACAGCAAGGRCTGGCTCAAGCCGGCTCGCTCCATGCCTCTGCTCCCCCCACCCCAGCATCTGACAGTGGARGTTCCCTTGGGACAGAGGGATCAGCCACAAGCACAACCTCCCCCAYCACGCACACAGGTGGCAGAACGCCTTAGCCCAGTGCAGGGCTCCACGACAGGGGAACAGCTCCTCCGGGCCGTCCCCCCTGCACCCACCTGCTTGGTGAAGAGGATGGCGGTGTCCCAGTACTCGGGGTGCTTGTCGCTGACCTTGTTCCACTTCTTCTGCCAGGCGCAGAAGTTGCGCAGGGTGAGGGCGGCGTTGCTGGTGACTTTGGGCCCCTTGTCATCCTGCCCGATGAGGAGGAACTTGACCACGGAGATCTGGATGGGGTTACGGATGCTGGGGTGCTTGTAGAGGCGGGCGGCCGTGGCCATCAGGGTGAGCAGGTAGTGCTGGAGGTCATCCCCGTGGAACTTCACCATCGACTCGTCGGCCACCACCAAGGTCTCCACGTAACGCGGGACCGAGGCAAAGCGCTTGGCCCGACCGCCTTTCCCCCCCGCACGCCCCCGGTACTTGTCGAGCGCCTGCAGCACGCCGGGGGTGAGCCCGGAGCCCACGGCGCAGCGCGATGCTCCGGCCCCGACGGGGCGTTCGGGGCTGCGGCGCTGCAGGCGATGGAGTCCCCCGGCCGCCCCCCCCGCCACCGGGCTGATCAGGTACTCGGCTCCCCGGTAGCCGAAAGCCCCCCGGAGCCCCCCGCACAGGCTGAGGGCGGCGAAGGACTCGCGGTCGGCGTTGACATCCCCCGAGTAGAAGCAGTGGCGGAGCGCGGGCAGCGGGCGGGCGGCCGCCCCCAGGTAGTGGGCGGCGAAGGCGGGCGCGATGAAACGGGCGTCGGGGGAGAGGTGGAGGTAGAAATCCTCCCCGAAAGCCGAGAGCTGGATCACCACCGCCTGCCCGCCCCGGGGCGGCTCGGCCGGGCCCCCCCTGAAATAAGCCGGCCCGTTGATGTCGGGGTCCAGGCGCACGGGAGTGACCAGCGCGGAGTCGGGGTCCGGGGGTCCCCCCGAGGTCAGGCTCAGCCCCGGGGTGCCCAGCAGCAGCAGCGGCAGCAGCGGCAGCATCGTCTCGGCGGGCTCAGGCCGGCGGCATCGGGGTTCGGGGGAGGCGCGGGGGGGAGAAAGCAGGACCCGGCCCCCCCCTTCCTCCTCCTCCTCCTCCTCCTCCTGGACCCGCGGAGGCTGGAGGAGCGGAGCGGCCCCGCCGGTACCTGCTTCGCGGGGCGCACCGCGCTTTTATAGCACGGGAGCGGGGCGCGGCTTGGCCCCGCCGCAGCCACTCCGGGCCGGGGGGCCGGAGCCGAGCGRGGCCGAGCGGGGCCGGCGGAGGAGCGAGCGGAGCCGGGAGAGAACCGCGCTCCGCCCGGGGCTGCCACCGCCTCCCGGGGCGGAGCGGGGTGGGGGGGCGGCACCGCGGTGAGGACGGGAGGGGATGGAATGATGGGGTGGGATGAGATGGGATAGGAGAGCGTGGGATGGAACGGGATGGGGGTTTGAGATGGGGTGGTATAGGGGGTGGGATGAGATGGGGTGAGATGGACGGGATTGAGGAGTGGGATAGGATTGTGTGGGATGGAATGGGATGCGGGGGTTGGAACAGTATGGAATANTGAGGACGGGAGGGGATGGAATGATGGGGTGGGATGAGATGGGATAGGAGAGCGTGGGATGGAACGGGACGGGGGTTTGAGATGGGGTGGTATAGAGGGGTGGGGTGGGATGGAATGAGGTGGGGTGGGGGACTGGGGTGAGATGGGATTGAGGAAATAGGATAGGGTGGGGTGGGATGGGGTGAGATGGGGTGGGATTAGGGGTGGGATGGGATGAGGTGGGATGTGGGGGGTGGGACAGGATAGGATCGGGGTGTTGGATGGGATGGCCTCTTCACTTTCATTCCTGCAGCAAAGAGGGAAACTCTGCAGCCCCCCAGGGATGCTCCMACCTGCCAGGCTCCCTCCTGCCACTCTCCAGTTTTTCCAGATCCTGCTGTAAGCGAAGGAATGGAGCTCTGTGACCCCGTGGGGAGGGGGCCTCTGGTTACAACAGGGGTGTGCAAGGAAGATAAAAGGTCATAGAATCATTGAGTCATGGAACAGTTTGGGTTGGAAGGGACCTTTAAAGGTCAGCTATTCCAGCCCTCCATCCTCTGCTCTGTGCTGGTATTTGGGACAGTTCATTGGAGAGGGGAACCCGCTATTTGGCAGCTGAGCGCTTAGTTCYCAGCTTTATTCAGGAAGACGAATGTTTTTCACAGCCCAGGGGTGCCTAGCACTGAGATCTGGGCTCTGTCCCTCCATGCACCTCCAGACTCAATGAAACACCACCCCAACAACTCCTGCATTCACACCGGGGGATCCCTCTCCTCCCCAGCAAACCAGTGCACGGGGCTCCAGCTGGGGGGCAAAGGYGATCTCCACTTGCGAGGAAGAGCCCGGCCTCCCTTCATCCCTGACAMCAAAGACAGCGCTCCATAAGTGTTAACACCTGCAATATCCTCTCCCCTCAGACTGCAGGACACCCTGTATGGAGTACGTGGGAATTCCCCACGCCCACCAMACACAGGGATCACCAGAGCAGGGTGTGGAGGACGCTGGGGCACTTAATGCTCTTGGGAGGTAGAAAGGTCTCGCTGTGGATGGGATTTTTGGGGGCAGGACAGCCGAAAGGAGAGCAGTGAAGGATCCTCAGCAACACCCTCTAGCTGAGGAACAGATTTATCAGCACCAAGAAGCACCGAGGTTTGGTTTGGTGAGAAAATTAAGGCCTCTCATGGACAAGCTGGCTTTGATGTGATTTCAGCAAAGGCTGAAAACCTCTGAAATCCAAGCACAGCTGAAGAATGTGTGCATGTATGAAACAGAATCCAAGGTTATTGCCTAAGGCACAGAGCCCACAGCCCACAGCCCACAGCCCACAGCCCACAGCCCACAGCCCACAGCCCGGCTCGTTTTGCTGTCAGTGCGTCCCCGTGCTGTGGTTTGCTCAGTCGTGTGCCTTGCTGAACTTGTGACCCCAAAAAACCATCTGACTGCACTGGGCTGAGGGACTCGGGGATTTTGTCTGCTGGCCAAAGTGCAGCGTGCCCAGGGGTGTTGGTAATGGGCAGTACAGGGAGTGGAGGAGCGAGGGAAGAGGGACTTGAGCATCTTGAGGTGCCAGGAGGGAACTTCTCCTTCCCACGGCCTTGCTCCGCTCAGCAGGATGAGTTTCTCCAAAGACCACAGCAGCATCCAGTGTGCCACAGGCCCCAGAGCTGCCACCAGCTGCCTCAGCCTAGAGGTCACCAAGGCAGAGTTAGTCACTGCTGCCCYGGGAGCTCCAGCCCCTCCATCTGGGAACTCTCATCAAGAGGATGAGTCAAACCGAACTGGCAGGAACCTTATCTCCAGCCTGGAAAACATTTGATTGCCTCCTGATGGGGACAGGCAGGCAGAAAATGTGAGTGGTTTGGCCGTGCCTGGGCTGAGACCCGCTGCACCCGCCAGGCACGGGACTCGCCGTGCCCCATGACGCTGACGGTGTGCCAGCATCCACGGGCTGGAAGCACAGCGACGGATCAGCCTCTGCTCCGTCCCTGCCTCCCCAGCCCTCACTCTGAACAGCTGGGAATCACCTACCCCAAGGCAGGATGCTCTGTTTGAAAACCAAACCAAACCAAACCAAACCAAAAAAAAACAAACCAAACCAAAAAAAACCAAACCAAACCAAAAAACCCCAAACCAAACCAAACCAAACCAAACCAAACCAAATCAAACCAAAAAAACCCAAACCAAATCAAACCAAAAAAACCAAACCAAACCCAACCAAACCCAACCCAACCAAACCAAACCAAACCAAACCCAACCATCTGCTGCTTCATTTTGGTGCCCACGGGGAGCAGAAAAGCTGCAGAGTACAAGGAGCACACGTTGGTCACCTTTCCAGGCAGCCCCGGGGATGTTTCAGGGCACTCCACAAAAGAAGGAGGCACACTTTTATTCAGTTTTCCCCTTGCTCAAGGATGTGATTTTTCTCTCTGGGCATGAACCAGCAGTTGCTTGCACCCCACACCTGCAGGCAGGAGCTGCTCCGAGGTGACACCTTGGTGTCACCCCACGTCTTTCCAGGTGCTCGGGGCTGAGCCCGGCTGCTCCTCACCCCCTGCAGTTGGTCTGGATTGGATGGAAATGGGATGAATACGTGTGACAGGAAGGAGAGCACCCGGAAAGCAGGGAATGGAGATGGAAGATGCCTTTGGAACCTTCTGGGCAGCTACAKATAATGAAATATATTAAGGTGTATGAGGTGAATTCTGCTTCTGCTTTGATCTTTGTCTGGAAATCAGTTTAAGGTAAAGCCTATCTCACTCAGGCTTAATCCACTGCTCACTCTGATCTTGAAGTATCAGTGTGAGCTGRTCTGCAGTGTGGATTTTYCTTCTCCCACCTTCCTCTTTCTTCATCCCAAGCATCTCCAGGAAGCAATAAGTCATTTAGTTTCTTTCATTCATCACTGCGATGCACATGTATTCACTTTAAAATACAAAAAGAGAAAAAAATAACCACCTCAAAGCTCACATATCTCTTGGATGTTCCAGCTCACCAAAGAAATAGCTTTAAACAGATCATCTGAGAATTTTAGGCCAAAGATAGAGTGGAAAGGTGGTTAAGGCAGGGGAAACTGGCACTCAAGGCCTTTACTTGACTTTGGCTAAAGCGTTGGCATGTCAGAGGCTTGGGCTCTCACCCAAAAGTTCAGGCTGTGCTCTCCCAGCTCCCCATCACCTGGGCAGGAAGGAAGAGTGTCTCCAGGGATTGAGGGTGAGTCAAAGGGCACTGTTAGTCAGCTTTCCAGGAAAGAAAGGCTTGAAGAAAAAAAAATCCAGCTGGGTTTGGTCGGGTCATTGAGGGTGAGATACGCAAGGAACCTGAGCCATGTGGAGGACTCAGTAACCAAAAACCTGCCCCACCCTTGGGCCAGGAAGATGCTGGATTTAATGAGCTTTATCCTGGCTGGATGACAGGACAGGAGATGGGCAGGGTGCTCCTGCTGGGGTTTCCCACACTGTCCTGCACAACACGGGTGGTGGGAGAGGAGGATCCCTGCATTAAAGGTCTTCAAGCACATATCTGTGTGTCCCACAACAAAAACCGAACCAGCCTGCTCCCCCTGTGCACAGGGGAAGGATCCCTGTGCCTCGTTCATCCCTGCTGCCTTCCCACGTGGTCCTGACACGTAATGTCACCTCTGGAGTCTGGCAGGGCTTCCATACGGGAATAYCATGGTATGCTGAAAAAAACCAACAGAACTCTTGGTTTTGCCCAATTTCCAGCTGSTATTGCAGGTCCTGGGGTTGCTGGGAGTTCATTCCCTCTGAAAACATCTCRGATCCCCTCTCTTCACCCCCCCTTGGTATTCAAGGCTTTCTCCCRTTCGAGGAAGAGGGACACAGGTTTTTCCAGGGTGTTTTGAAACAGAACATGGAAATTTAGAAGAGCCAGATGAGTCCCACACATCCCAAACCCAGCATCACGTGTTTCTTATCSCCTTCAGCTGGAGATCTGTGACCCAGGACCCCCAGCACTGCACTGCTCCCACCTGAGGCAGGGCCCACCCTTGATCAATTCCCTTTAGGGGATGCTGGTGACAGGAACAGAGACACCAGAGGTGCACAAAGCCACTGAGCTTTCACAAGGGTGAGGCTGCAGGTCGGGGTGAGCCYGAGGGGTCATTACCATGATGAACATCTGGAATAAACCTGGGCTGATGGAGATTCCAGCTCTTATCACTCCGGAAAACCATTACAAAGTTCATTCATTTTCATCAACCCATAAACCATGTGAGAGTGGAACAGAGAGGAGGGGAGATTTTTTTGTTATTATTTGTAGAAAAGAGTATTTTCATTCTACCATGCCATATTTATTTAGAGAATTTACGGGCTGCTCCGTAGGAAAAGCAGCCCTGTGGCAGGCTTGGAGGGGTTTTGGAGGGCTTTGACCCCAGATCAGACACAGTTTTGGAGTTTCAGGAAGGACCAGACAATCCCTGGAGGATCTTCTCGCTGATGTGCTGGTCTCAGGACACCTTGGAAGCCCCAAGACCCAGACAGGAAGCAGAGAATGCTGGAAATAGGATTTAGCCCTTGATTTTGGAAAGCCATAAACCTGCTTCCCTTACACCTGGAGCTCCAAACGCACCCTGAGGCAAGGCTGCCCTCTGGTGCCACGTCCTTGCTCTGGAAATCCCGGTGTGAAACGGAATGAAGGACACAGATGATGGAGCTACAAATCAAAATGCAAATAAAAATAGAGAATAAATATGGAAAATAGACAAAATTATAGGGAAAAACTCTAAAGAYGGTTTGGAAATTAGAAGTGGAATCCTTACAAATCATATCAAATCAAATTAAACCATCAAATCACAGCATGGCTCTTGATGGGCTCAGCATCAAGGGCACCGAATGTATCAGAGGCAGCATCATCAGCTGATAAACCGAGACCCAGCCTGGGTGTCCCTGCCCTTCCCTGACTCCTAAAAACCTTCTTTTCGCACATTTAGGGGATCCAGGAGAATTAGCCCAGCACCACCCTCGCAGCAGCCAACCCTCTGGTGCTGCTGATAAATCATCTCCAGGGATGAGCTGCTGCACGGTGGGGGCGTTCAAACACAGCACTAAGGGGAAGAAAACCCATTTTTATGGGGTACTCAGGGTTTTGCGGCACCAAACCCTAAATCACCGCCACTTTTAAGGCAGGAGGGCCCTCTCGTGGCTGTGGCCATGGGGGCAGGGGAGGGCAAGGCAGTGACTATGGATTCAGACCGGCACATTCTGCTGCTTAATTCACTCCCTGGCTCCAAACCAAGCCCAGATCTCCCCTTTCCTCAGAGGAGCAACCACTTCCCTGACTCCCCCTTACCAACCCTCACAGCCGGGATGGTTTCACTGAAGGTAACTTGGCGGGACACAGGCCAGGACTCTGATTTAAAGCCCAGCTGCTTTTCTGGGAGAGATTTCCGCCCACCTGATTGCTTTAAATGAAAACTACTGGAAATATTCCTTTTGCTATCAGGTGGGGTTTGAGGTGGCTGTCCCTTCCCTCTCCCTCTCCCAGCAGACCGGCAGGGATGGATTTAGGATTTCCCACCGCAGCACAGGGCAGCACTGACATCTAGCGGTCTCATTTTGGGGGATTGGAGCTGCTTCTTCAGCAGCTCAAATAATTGTCCCAAGTGTTTTCTCTGGGCTGAGGGCAGAAGGGAATAACTAAAACTCAGCCTGGAGCTGCGAATTTGGATGCGAACCCGTTTGCAAAGCGAGGAGGGGACAGCAAAGCACCCCAGACTCCCCCGAAACGGGGCGATCCTGCTGCTGCAGAGCAGGAACAGCAAACGCAACGCGGGGGCTCATCCTGGCAGCCAGAAACCCCTCGGGAGCTGGGAGCTGGGCAGGAGCAGCCCCTCGGGAAGGGGGCAGGAGGGCCCTGCCCGCTGCCTGGCTCTGCAGGGCTGGGGACACGCAGAGGGGAGCGGGGCAGACGTTTCCAGGCTGTTTGATCAAAAGGGTCTCTAAATCACAGTGACTCGGGAGTTAATGGCTTTCACATGCTCAGGCAGCCCCTGGAAATGAGAGCGGAGGGCGAGGTTTGGTGACGGCGCATCCCGCGAGGGGTTAAGAAGCAGGAACCCCCAAAAAAGTCTCGAGGTGCTTCATCCTTCGCTGGGAGGAGATGCAGAGGGGCAGCCAGGTGAGGTTTTGTTCTTCCCCAACGCGCGTCTTTGGGCTGGTTTGTAACGAGCCCGGCGAGGCTACGAGGAATTCCAGCTACTGTTTGCAGAGCGAGCCGCTAATGAAAACCAGCGGTGCCTCCCAGCTAAGATGCAAGCACGTCCTCCCAGATCAAAGATGCAGCTCCGGGAGCGGAAAGCCGGGAATAAATTACATCCTGTCGCCTGCAGCCTCACCTGTCCTAGTGCAGAGCAGGGGCACCACCTCCCTGCCTGCCCTCCTGCAGGAAGGCAAAGCCCGGGGAGATGTTGGCACCTTCAGTGGGGTTTGGGCTGGAGGAGGCAGAGTCAGGGCTCACTTTTGGCTTCCTGTCCTGGCTCTGCGCTTTCCTGCTGGTATTGAAACACAAACTGTCCCCAGCTCAGCGAAGCTGCAGAGGGAGGAAAACCCACCCAAGCCAGTGGAAAGAAGCAGCTCCAGCTGCAGACTGAGCTCCCTGCCAGGAGAGGAGGGGGCTGCTGAGGACACCCGCCAGGGAAGGACCACATTAGATATGGACACACGGCCCAGACCAAACTACACTGTACCTGGGCTTGCTTTCCTCCCTCCCTGCAGCTTTCTGGCCACCCAACATCTGGATTGGAAGTGTCCCCTTCCACATCTGTATCACCGTCCACCACAAGCACCCAGAATTATTTTTAATTATTATTTCCTCCTCTGCTATGGTCGCAAACCCCATACTTTAAAAAGGAGTAAGCAGAGCCTTGGCCCCAGGGCAGCTGCTGTGTGTTTACTGTGTAGGTGGGGATGTGGCTTTTTAAGTGGAGATAATAACAGAGAGGGAGATGTAAATCCACCCTGGAGTAAAGGGAGAGCAGCCTTGCACCCCGCACCTCGTTACTCAGCACTGGCCAGACTCTGGTTTCCCAGGAATCCTGAGGTGCCAAACGCTGCTTTGCTCGTTCAGTTCCTTTTACGATGAGGCTGAGGGGGAAAAACCCCTCAGTGTGGAGGAGCTGGTCCTTGGGCCGGCATTCACAGCGAGGTTACAGGAGCACAGCCCAAGTCCTGAGCGGGTGCTACTCCCTGTAGAGGGTTTAGAAAATCAGGGCCTGGAGCAGGATAGGATCCACCACCCCCAGACTGCAGCAAGGACGTCCCAGGATGTTCCAGTGCTGCACAAAGGACGCTCCAGAGGCCAGGAATTTCATGAACTAATGGAGAAGGAGGGCTTAAGAGGAAAGAAGGAGTAATATATACGTAGTGATTTCCCTTTCTCCGTGACAGCTGGTTGTTCCCTGTTTCTGAGTGGGTTCCCTGCCAGGGACAGAATGTTTCTGCCCATCTCCTGGTGTTTGCCACACTGAGCACACAGCAGCTACCTGGATTTACAGCCCGAGACTTTTACATTGCTGTAGGATTTTCCCTCACTGCAAGGGAATTCAGCTGGGAATTCAAATTCAGTCTGGAATGGGGTGAATGAAGGGTTTGTAAATGAAGTCACACAACACACACAGAGAAACAAACAGAAAAAAGAGCAACAGGAGGAGCTGGCTGCATTGTATTATTCTCATAGGTATTTTCCACAAGTCTGATTTAGCCCGTTGTCTTATTCCAGCTGGAGGAAACCCCATGTGGATCCAGCTGTTGCTTCAGAGCATGGAAACTCCTTGTACGTGTGTCCTGTTGGAGTTTTCCCTGGGGCCCACAGCCCTCTCTGTCCCTGGCTGAGGGAAGGACATGGGAACCTCCCGAGGCACCTTCTGAAACGAGATGCTCTCCAGCTGGCACGGGCCGGCTGCTTTCCAGCTGGGAAGGGATGCTGAGAATCAGCCCTCTGGAGTAAATCCTTCCATGGCGCTGGAGGGGAAATTGTGCCAGCCCCTCTCCCGGGGACAGGACCCCCAGAGCCTGGGTAGGACCAGACCCGTGCGGGCAGCGCTGGGGCTGAAGAAGGGGTTAATACTGGGAGAGCAACAGGCTGGAGTTGACACTTGGAGGCAGGCGGGGCTGCCGGCGCCTGATTGGCCTCAAATCGTGTCCAAAAGTGGGTTGGGGTTTTGGGGTTTTTTTTAACTTTTCCTTTTCTTTTTTCCCTCTTTTGTTTTTTTTTTTTTTTTTTCTTCTCTGCTTCTCCGTCTTCTTTTTTTTCTTTTTTTTTCCCCCTGTTTTTTTTTTGGGGGGGGGGGGAGTGTTGGATTTTTTTTGGTCGTGTTTTTTTTCCTCTTTTTTTTTGGTTGCGTTTTTTTTTTTTTTTTTTTTTTACTCTCTCTCTCTTTCACTTCTCCTCCTCCCCCAGGCTCCGGCTGGCAGGGGAGGGGAGTGGGGAGAACAGCGAGAGATCAAAAATAAACCTCTTATGTCAAAGCCGGGGGGAGAAAGTATAAATACAGCGGGCTCGGCGGCCGGCGCGGAGGCTGCGGGGGAGAGCCCGGGGGGTGCGGGGCCGTGCCGGGATGGGGCGGCGGGCGCTGCTGGGCGGCCGGGCCCCCCTCCACCTGCTGCTGCTGTGCCACGCGTGGGCGCTGCCGCCGCCGCCCCCGCGGGACGCGCAGCCGGTGCTGCCCGCCCGCCTGCCCGCGCCGTCGGGGCAGCTGGCCCTGCGCCTGGCCGCCTTCGGCCGCGCCGTCGTCCTCCGCCTCCGCCCCGACAACGCGTTCCTGGCCCCCCGCCTCCGCCTCCAGCGCCTGGGGGGCCGCCGCCCGCCGCCGCCGCCGCCGCGCCGGGGCTGCTTCTACGCGGGCGCYGTCGAGGGGAGCCCCGACGCCCCCGCCGTGCTCAGCAGCTGCGGCGGCGGCGGCCTCAGCGCCGCTTTCCTGCTCGACGGGGCGGCCTACGAGCTGCAGCCGCTCGGGCTCGCCGCGCCCGGGCCGCCCTGGAGGCGGCTGCACCGGCTGCGGCGGCGGGCGGCCCCGCCGGGAGCGCGTCCCGCCGGCAGCGAGAGCGGCAGCGCGGAGCCGCTGCCCAGGGCCAAGCGGTTCGTGTCGCAGGCGCGGTACGTGGAGACGCTGCTGGTGGCTGACGCGTCCATGGTGCGGTTCTACGGGGAGGACGTGGAGGTAAGGGCCGGCGGCGTCTGCCGTCCCCCCTGCCCGCGCCCTTCTGTCCCCGCTTGTGCCTGTCCTGTCTCCAGCTCTTTCGTCCCCACAGCCTCTCCATCCTTCCGTCCCTTGCTGTCCCCATCCCAGCCGCCTCTCCGCCTCCCCCCGTCTCCACTCCTGCGTTCCCACTGCCTCTCTGTCGCCTTCATCCCTCCATCCTCCGTCCTCCCTACACATGCATCCCTTCATCCCCTTCATCCCGCTGTCTCCTGTCCCCATCCCCGTTGCCTCTCCTCCTCCAGCCCTGCTGCCTCTCCGTCCCCTGCTGTCCTCCCGGGTGCCCCCTCTCCCTCCCGGTCCCCCCAGCCCCGGGACACCAGGGACAGCTTTGAGTGAGCGAGGGGCGGGGCGGGGGGACCTTGGTCGCCCCCTTCCCTTGCCGTGTAGGGGCTGTGAATCCCCAGGAAAAGGCTGCAGTGTTGATCTCTGGGGTTCAGTCAGTGTTTGGGGACCCTTTCCCGGACCCAGCATCCGTCCCGGCGGGCCTGCTTCTGCACACACCGGGCACTGTGACGTCCCGTCAGCCTGGTGTCCCCAAAGGCGGGGGACAGAGCGGGTTAATGCCCTTCCTGCTACGAGGAAAGAGCCGCGCTGCACGGCAATGGGCCGAACTCCCTTCCGGGTGGGAACCGGGGCCAGATAGTAAATAAACCAGGGGCTGAGTAATGCGCAGTCCCGCTCCTGAGCCACCTGTTAGCAGCTGAGCAGATGGCTGAACAGCTCTTTCCCTCAGCCACCAGCGCCGGGAATTCTCACCCTCCTTAAACACTCTCTGCGGAGACCCTGCCCCGGCCAGGCTTTGGGGAGACCCCAGGAGCAGAGACCGTGGTGCCTCAGCCCCCACATCCATCTGCAGGGCTGTTGATGTGCCTCATTCATCAGCACCAGGTCATTTTTCATGCCTCTGGCAAAGGCAGTTCCCCGCCCCTACCCTGCAGGGATGGGTGGTTCAGGTCCAAATTCAGGTTTGCACCCTCGGAAATGCTCTGCGGTCTTTGCAAGGGATAAGCGTGCATTGGAGTTGCTCGTTCTCTGGTTGTTTGGGTTCGGGGCTGGGAGAAGAGTTCTTGAAGCCGGAGCTCAGCAGGGAGCAGCTGAAAGCAGGGGCTGCGCTTTGGCAGCCTGGCTTTGCCACTTCTACCGACTTTATCCTTCCCCTAGGGGCTTCTCTGCTGCTAACAAAGCAGCGTTTCAATGCCAGCCCTGCTCAGGCCAGGCTGGACCTTGGGAAATGCTAAACCTTGGGGCTCCAGCTGATTTCAGCTGCTCAGCATCACTCTGGTTTTGCCCCTTGCTTGGTTTTGCCGCCAAGGCAGGCTGGCAGGAACAGATAGCAGAGGGTCAGTGAGCGAGGGGAGATGCACTTGGAGATACCCTGAGTGCTCACAGCACTCAGAAAAGAGCTTGAAGTGGAGTAAGCTGAATTTTTAAGCAACAGACGTGTAAATGGTGGTGGGAATTACTCTCCCCATAGTGTGAAGTTGGTCTCTGATTCCCCAGGAGGGCAGGAAAAATAGAACAGTGAATCCTCTGCACCCAGCTGGGCACCTGATGGTTTTAAAGCAACACCCAAGGGTGTCTAAATTGCTGGAAATGAGGTGATATATTTGGGCTGGGGGAAATCCTGACAATGCCCAGCCTGAGCTGGGGGAAAAGGAACAACCCTGTGGGTAAATCTGTGAAGGCAACAGGAGAGGAAATGGCACCTACACATAACCAAGGGGCTGGAGCACTGGCACCCTGCCCTGGTTTGGCTGCTCCAGGGTTGCCTGCTTGGCTCCCATTTTACCATCATTTCCTTGGCCCCAAGAGCAGTATCTGTGCATCAGCTCTCAGGGATGGGAAAGAACCCTTTAAAGATCTTGTTTTGGATGAATAGAGCAATAGCATGTTAAAATATTTGGCAGAAAACTTCCACCAGCTCTGGTGTAGCAGCTGAAAACAACCAAAAAGCCACCTGCTGTGTTTCTGTGTCTTTTGTTCTCTGGAACAAAAATGCAGGGAGCAGCACAGCCATCGTGCTTCTCCCTAAATACCTTTTTTGTGGGTTGAAAGAAGCAGTGGCAAGTGCTGGTGAGATCTTAGAGAGCTGACTAGGGGAGATGCCCAGGGAGTAGAAATGTTGAGTCAGAACAAACCATATTTATATAATGACTTTTCTTCCCGTAACCACACTTTAATTACCAAATATTTATTAAAGGTCACCAGCATTGTTTGTATTCCCAGTTATTTTCTTGCATAAGTTGTAACAGCTCGAGCAGAAGAGTCACCCTAAGATGCGCTCAAGCGTTGTGAGTTATAATCAACGCCATGCTCTTGGAGGGAAAGTGCTGTTAATGATTTATTTCTAATCAATTTGAGCCTTATAGCTCAGCTGGTACCCTAATTTAGATAATAAGAGCATTGTTCTACCTTCATCAATGCTTTTATGTAAACCAGAAGGGAATGGTGAAGTGAGAGCAGAACTAGACCTGAAATTTGGGGGTTTAATCATTGTTTGGGCTTGGTGATTGCAGGGGATGGGGTGTTTGGGGGGCATTAGCAGCAGGACAGTGCTGGGCAATAAATCCTGTGGGGATGGGGCAGGATTCAACCTGCAGTGACTGGGCAGAGCCCTCCTACAGGAGTGGGAGAGAGGCTCCAAGCTGGACACACGAGTTTGTGCATTTTTCTTGCAGAGGATCCCAAATGCTTGAAAACAAAGGGACTGTGAGCATCACTCACAGAATTAAGTGGGGGTTTGAGTAGGGGGAGCTGGGGCAGGAGATGGGGCTGATCCTGCTGCTGTGCAGAAGGGCTGAGCACCTGCAGCTGGGCTGCACTTGCAAGGATGTTCTGCATGGCTCAGGAACGTTGGCTGCCAAGACACCTAAAGCACCAGGCGGTTCCAAAACCCAGCTGCAGCATCCCCAGCCAGTTGGCAGCCAAACGGGATTCCTGTGGTGGGATTTCTCCAGTCTCTTGGGTGCAAATGAGACGCATTTCCAAGCTTTCCTCCGCAAGCACGATGGCTGTGATCCCCTTTCCCTTCTCCTCTTGCAAGTGAAGAATCTGCTGTTCCTGGTTCCAGGGGCTGGTAATGACTGAGGACCGCAGCAGAATCAGATCAGTCTGGAAAAGCTGGGATTCCTTGCTGACTTCTGTGTTTTTTCCAGGCAGATTTATGAGGTTTTAGGAGTGCTGTTGCAAACCCTTCCCTCTAAGACCAGCCAGGTGCTGGAGTGCAGGGCACGGGGCATTGCTGGGGTCCTGCTGCAGGCTCTCCCACACCCAGATCGACTGGAGGTAAATCCAAAGCCACCCTGGAGCCCCAGGTCCCCTCATGTCCAGCTCTTAGGCTTGCTTTAGGGTATTTTGCAGCGTGAGTGGGTAAATTCGCTTAATCCCTTGACAAAAGAAGCCAGCCCCTCCTAAACCCATCCCAAAGGCAACTGGAGTGGGATTGAAGGGGATCTTTGCAAAGGGGGACCTGCACGATGCTGCCATCCACCAGCTTTTCTTCTGGGATTTGTCCTCTGAGTGCGACCCCGAGCCTGCATCCGCTTCGGGGCAGGGGGCTGGAGGACCAGGCAGCCTCCCTAAATATTCCTCTGGCTGGTGCACTCGCCTCACACCGGGGCATTCAACAGCTGCTGCATTTCAGGGCTTGGGAATGAAACGTGCAGCGTGAAGGGAGCTGGCTCCCGCTGGAGCGGCTCCCAGACTGCAGCACTCCTGCTCGGGGATGCTCTCAGGATCGGGTTTTACTCCATCTGTGCCTCTGGRGAGGTGAGGGCAGTCTGGGTGTGCCTCAGTTTCCCCTGCCTTGAATGGGGGTGATGGCTGCTTTTGTGGTTCAGCCTCAAATATCCAGCAAAGAGGGAAAGAGAAAGGGGGAAAAAATCATGTGGCAAAGAGAACAGGAGTGGGCAGAGAGCCGGGCAGGCAGGAGGGCAGGCAGGCACACTGGCAGGCTGGCAAGGTATCCCCCTCTCCCCTGGTTTGCCCCCCATTTCCCTTGGCTGCCTCCCACATTTTTGCAAGGGAATTCTTGGCCCGGGCTTGAAACCACAGGAGGAGCTGGCAGGGCAGCCAGCAGCMCCTGGGCACCCAAGCCAGGGGGGAGCTCACAGATGGTGCTCTGGGGGAAAGGGACAGCTTGGGATGTTTTTACCAGTTGATTTTTAAAAGCTGGGCAGCCCTTGCATCTGACCCTGGGTTTGCTTCCTTCCATCTGTCTGCGCTCCAGAATCTCAGCATTTCTGTCTCCTTTTCCCCCCTCTGCAGAAATGTTGGCTTCTAGGGAGAAAGCAGGGGAAAAAACCCAACCAAATCCAACCAATAATTGGATCCTACAATTCCTACAGCCCCAGGCTGGGCTGAACATTGCTCTCCACATGCTGGGGGAGCGTTTTGGAGGGAGGTGAGTTGTGGGAAGTTCTGTGGGTGCTCCCTGCTGTCCTTCTGTTCTGGGTGGGTCCAGCAATATTAAACCATTCTGTGCATACCACAGTAACAGTGGCTGCGTAAGAGCAGTTTCACCCATCAAAATAATAATAATAATAATTTAAAATAAACCCCAGTGTTCGGGGATCTTTGCAGGCTTCAGCTTCTGAGTGGTTCCCATGACAGGGAATGTAAGCAGAGACTTTGCAAGAGCCTGTATGAGAAAGCGAAATCCTCCAGTGTTATGAGGGTAAAGACAACCACTTCAGTTCCCCTTGCTCTGATTTGTATTTATTTTCCCTGTCCCTCTGCCTGTGCAGTTTGCTGCTGGAAGGCTCCTGGCAGGCAGTGCCTGGCTCAGGGCAGGGCTCTCCCAGACACAGGGATGCTGTGGCAGGAGGGATATCAGGGCTGCCGTAATGCAGGTGCGTCAGGGAARAGTCATCCCTCCTCATTTTTAGGGGGAAGTGGCTGGAATTTGATAYTGAGAGCAGAGGGAGCCCAGGACTGCAGCTGGGGGGAAAAGGGGCACGAGGTTTGTGGGGCATCACCCTCCATAGTGCCTTGGCATTAATGCAGTGCATGGGGCAGAGAAGGGATACTCCACCACCCTCTCTGGCTCACGCTGGTGTCCTYTCCCCCCAGAGCAGGTGAGAGGCCGATTTTCCAGCTGTGTTTACCAGACATCCTGCCAGATCTCCCAGGATGCTGGCTGGAAATGGCCGGGAAGCTCCTTGCGCCTGCAGGGCTGCAGTGCCTGGCAGGAAGGCAGAAAGCAGTCTGTTTGCAGCCCTGGGCTCCCCAAACCCTACCCAAAATCCTGCCCTGCACCTGATCCCAGTACCCACATCCTCAGCCTCGGTGCTGGGAAGGAAACCCCGGAGAAGGCAGCGTTCCCTCCCGGGTGGATGGTCGAGCCAGAGCCTGTTTGCGAAGGCAGRAGGAGGATGGGACCAGCAGGACTCAGCCCATCCACAGCCAGTTGTTGGCCAGAAGCTCTCAGCTGGCCTCTCCCGAGCCCTGAGGATCCTGTCATTTGCTTTTGGCCATGGCTTGAAGCCCTTGGCCAAGCCGAAGCAGTGCAGGTGGATTGCTGCTCTCCCCGGAGCAGTCAGGGTCCATCTGAAACCCAACCAACTCCTGCACSGGCCAGGGATGGGTATAAATAGATACCAGATGGTGGAACAAGTGAATTTGACCTTTTAATYTTCACTAAATAGCTGTTTGTTTGGTTTACTTTCCATCTTCCCTTTCCGCACGCAGGGAAGGTGGACAGATGTTTTCCAAGTCCCTCTGTTCCTGCTGCTGAAAGAGGTTTTTGGCTGGATGTACCCCTGAGGATGTGAGGGTTGGTGTCCTGGGGGATTTGTGGTATGAACTGAGATCTCCCAGGTCAAATCTACTGTTATGGACAGAACCCTCTAAAGGGTTAGAAAAGGATGCGGCTGGATTTATTCCCTTGGAAATGAGGGATGATCCCATGATGGGCAGCTCCAGTGCAGAGCATCCTTCTAGATCTTCAGGGGCGTCATTTTAGGAAGGCTTTGTGATATTTTTAGCCAGGTTCCCAATGGACTTTCCGCACGGGGTGAACAATTCCCCCAAGTTTCATGGAGCAACCACTTGTGGGGATCTCGCCTGGATTTCTTGCCTCTGCGGTGACTTCTCCGTGACATGAGTTGCATGCTCCGGGCTGGGATGTGAGTCACGGCGTGGAGATCTGGCCAGTCTAAATAAACCAGTCTATTCACTGCTCCCATCAGCCTTGCTGGGGCCTGCCCTTGGATAATGAGCCGGGGAGGACTTGGGACATGTCTTGTTGAAACAAAACATCTGTTTACATGGAGCTGCCAGTGACGGGATAAAATGTGGCAGAATAATTTAAAATAGCCACAAGTGCCCTGGGCAGGCGGCTCTCGGTGCAGCAAATATGCTGTATCTCCCTCAGCATCTCCCTCATTTGCTAAGGAAACAGCATTTTGTGTCTCAGAAAATGGCATTGTCCTGGCAGTACCMTGATGGATGGGCACACAGAGTCGGCTTTGCTCAGGAAATGTATTTTGGGTGAAACTTGGCTGTCRGAGAGGGCTCCCATCGAGTCCTTCCAGTTTAATTAGGCTCTGAATTGAGACCGCAGGGTGTAATTTGTCTGGGGAGGAGAGAAGCCACTTTCTCTTTCCCAATACTATATTGTGTAATAGCTGCATTTTTTTCTCCTGACTCCGGGCCGTGAGCGATGCCAAGCAGAGGAGGAATTCTGATGCTCCGATAAGATGTTTACATCAGCCTGAGCATTGCTGGCGCTTTTGACATATGAAGTAATCCCTGGTCATCGCCGAGCAGGGGATGCTGCCGGGCAGAGACTTGGCTGTCAAAGCGTTTTAGTCCCAGTTTGCCGCCAAGGATGTCGGGTTCAAACCCTGTGACCAGCACAGGCAGAAGTTTTCCTGGGTGGTTTTGCACCAGCAAGGTTTGTGTGAGTCGGTTCCTGCCCTGGGGCAGCGAGGGCAGGGTTAATGCTTTGGGAATATGCAGAGAACTCTCCAGAACGCTCAGGTTTTCCCCAAGGAATTTCTTCCAGAGGGATTTTTAGGTGCAAAGGGTTCATGGGAGGGGAGACACAGCGTTTGGAGAAGGGGATGCGGGGCTTGTCCACCAGCACGAGGTGTAAAGCATCACACACAGGAAAGGCAGCGCTGACTCCATCAGCCCATGGTCTGGATGTGATGGGCTTYGTAAATGAGGCTGATTCCTTCTTACCAAACAATAAAAATTGCCTCGTAGCAGGGGTTTTACCCAGGCTCTGCCTGGCCATCTCTTCCCCCACAGAACCATGTCCTGACCCTGATGTCCATGGCAGCTCGCATCTACAAGCACCCCAGCCTGAGGAACTCCATCAACCTGGTGGTGGTGAAGGTGCTGGTGGTGGAGGAGGCAGCGGCGGGGCYGGAGGTGTCCGACAATGGCGGGCTCACCCTGCGCAACTTCTGCAGCTGGCAGCAAAGGTTCAACCCCCCGAGCGACCGGCACCCGGAGCACTACGACACTGCCATCCTCCTCACCAGACAGGTCAGCGTCCCTGGGGAATGCCCCGGGGCGGAAAGGAAAGGGGTCAGGGCATCCATGGAGGGAGAGGAGGGGGTTGACCATGGAGGTCGATGCCCCGCCAYGCAGAGAATGGAGCTTGCAGCAAAGGACCTGGGGGGGTGGTTTCACTTGGGGTGCAGACCAGCGCTGGGCTGCCCACAGAGATGTTGGGGCTGAACGTGGGACCCCCTCTCCCTCCCTGACCGCTCCCCCTGCCCGGCACAAACAGGACTTCTGCGGGCACCAGAGCTGCGACACGCTGGGAGTGGCGGATATCGGCACCATGTGCGACCGCAACAAGAGCTGCTCCGTGATCGAGGACGAGGGCCTGCAGGCAGCCTACACCCTGGCTCATGAACTGGGTAACACATCCCTTCCCAAGGGGAAGTCTGCTGCTTCCGACCTGCTGCTGGGAGGGGTTGTGGCACAGCCCAGCACCAGCATCTCCTGGCTGGGGACCACCCACTAAGCCGTGGGGAGCTTCTGGCACTGACAAAAGCTGGTTTGCACCAGCAGAAACACTGAGAAGTGCCCAAATTGTTGTAAATTGGTGCATTTGCACCAATTCAGGAAGAATTTCTTCACTGGAAGGGTTGTCGAGCATTGGAAGGGGCTGCCCAGGGAGGTGGTGGAGTCCCCATCCCTGGAGTTGTTCAAGAAAWGCCTGGACRTGGCACTCAGTGCTCAGGTGTGGTTGACAAGGTRGGGATTGGTCAYRGGTTGGACTTGAGGATTTTGGAGGTCTTTTCCAACTTTAATGATTCTGTGATTTACCTGTTGTGATGAGTTCAGGCATGGGATCAAGCACATTTCTCCCTCAGTTTGCCATTCCTGCACTGACTAATTGTTGCCCARWGAAGCTGTGGCTGCCACATCCCTGGGAACATTCAAGGTCAGGKTGGACGGGGCATGGAGCAGCCTGGGATAGTGGAAGGTGTCTCTGTCCATGGCAGGGGGTGGAACAAGATGAGCCTTAATTCCCTTCCATCCCAAACCATTCCGGGTTTCTACAAGTTTGGGCTGCTTTGCCCTGCACACAGCAGGCTGTACCACTGAGACAGAGCAAGCAGCTCTTTCTTCCTTCTGATTTATGGAAGCAAATAGCTTTTGCAGAAGTAGGAGCTGCTTGGTACCTTACAGATGCTCCCACACACCATCTGCTGAGGAGCAGGAGCTGGGCTGGGGAGCTCAGCTCTGCCATGCTCTCTGCTCCCTCCCCAGGCCATGTGCTCAGCATGCCCCACGACGACTCCAAGAACTGTGAGCGGCTCTTCGGGCCCCTTGGCGAGCACCACGTGATGTCCGCGCTCTTCGTCCACTTGAACAAGACCCAGCCCTGGTCTCCTTGCAGCGCCATGTACCTCACCGAGTTCCTGGATGGAGGGCATGGTAAGGCTCAATCAGCTACCTCATCACTCAAATCAACCTTTTCCTTAATTGCTCAGGGTCTCTGCAATGCCTGGAGGGGTGTGTGGGGTGAAGGGGGAATCAAACCAGACCATGGACAGAGGTGTGGGGTGCCTGCTTGGTGCAGTCAGTGGTGTCAAGCCCTGACAGATCCACCTCCAGCCTAACTCTTGAACCTTGCCCAGGTGACTGCTTGCTGGACGCCCCGGCCCAGCCCGTCTCCCTGCCTGCCGAGCTGCCCGGCCAAAGAGCCCTGTACAGCCTGGACCAGCAATGCCAGCAGATCTTTGGCAAGGACTTCCAGCACTGCCCCAACACCACGGAGGAGGACATTTGCGCCCAGCTGTGGTGCAGGACCGGCAGCGGGGAGCCCCTCTGCCACACCAAGAATGGCAGCTTGCCCTGGGCCGATGGAACCCCCTGCAAAGCCGAGGGGCTGTGCTGGGACGGGCGCTGCGTGCAGCAGGATGCCCTGAAACCCCAGGTAATGGGGGCACTGGGGGATGGTGGGAATGCTCTGGGAGGGAGCAGCTGGGGCTGGACAGGCTCAGAGATGGATTTAGCAGCTTCTCCTGGCCTCTTGCAGCCAGCGGTGAACGGTGGCTGGGGCCCGTGGAGCGCCTGGGGCTCCTGCTCCCGGAGCTGTGGGGGAGGCATCCAGTTCTCCCACCGCCACTGCGACAGCCCCAGGCCCCGGCACGGCGGCAGCTACTGTGAGGGCCAGAGAACCAAGTACCAGTCCTGCCACACCGAAGAGTGCCCGCTGGATGGTAAGGATGACAATTCCCAACTGCGCGCTCAGCTCCCACTCCTGCTCCTCCAGAACGCATTACAGGGATTGCTCTGCTCTCCCTTGAGTATTYATATCTGGGGGGAGCAACAGCTTCCTGCTGGGGGCTGTGACCTTCTCTGGCTGATGGAAGGTGTGTGGGATCCCTCCTTCGTGACATTCCTCCTCTGCTTGCACGCTCACCACGTGCTCCCACTATCCTTAGCTCACTCCCACGTCTCTGTGATGGCCAAGGACAGCAGCTCCTTCCAGCTTCCCGCGGATTTTGGGCCATGTTTCACTTTTCCTTTCAGGGAAAAGCTTTCGGGAGCAGCAGTGTGAGAAGTACAACAGCTACAACTTCACGGATCTGGAAGGGAATCRCTTGGAGTGGGTTCCTAAGTATGCGGGAGTGTCCCCCCGAGACCGATGCAAACTCTTCTGCCGAGCCCGAGGGAGGAGCGAATTCAAAGTCTTTGAGGCCAAAGTAAGATCCTTGGTGATGGGAACCATCACAGTAGGATCCCTGGTGATGAGAATCACCACAGTAAGATCCCTGGTGATGGGAATCACTCCTGTTTACCCCATTTCAGAACTCATCCCCTCATTACTCCTCTGCGTCCCCCTTTCCCAGGTGATCGATGGGACGCTGTGTGGCCCAGAGACCCTCTCCATCTGTGTCCACGGGCAGTGCATCAAGGCTGGCTGTGACCACATCATTGGGTCCTCCAAGAAGCTGGACAAGTGCGGGGTGTGCGGTGGCAATGGCTCCACTTGCAGGAAAATATCCGGCTCGCTCAACAGATCCAAGTGAGGCGCCAGGGAGAAGGTTCTGCAGGGATGGGCTGTGGGAGAAAAACCAGCATCCTCTCTCATTCYCCTTTTTCTATGGCTAAAGTTCTAGGCTAGGAATATATAAGGATCCAAGCCAGCAACCTCAGCTGGCTGGCATTGCGAGAGCCTGGGCTCCTCCCCAGACTCTGAGGCTTAAACTCAGTTTATTTCAGAATTATGCAAGCCAAGTAGAGCTTATTTCCTAAAATAATAACTGATGTGATGGGCTCGGTACACCACCACAAATAAATCTGCTGCCCCAACAAGTTTACAAAACACATTTCACCCCCGTGCAGTGAGTTGGACGCATATTCAAGGGCTGACGTGTGATGTAGATATTCAATAACTTTTCCCTGGGCTTGGGGGTGAATTTGAATCCTGGGACAAGGGCACTGAGGCAGCCGCTTCCCTCACCCAACATCTCCGTGGCTTTGCCAAAGAGCAGAGTTTAAGGCTCTTGGTGGAAAACCATAACAAAAGCCCAACCATCCAATTCCATGCAGCGAGGTGACTCACACAGTCAAATTAGATTTCCTAAAAGCTTTCCTTCCAGGGAACAGCTGAAACGGGGCTTCCACTCTCCTATGAGTTGTTTGTGGTTGACTAAAGGGAGATTAGCATAGGAGCTACAGCCAAGAAGAGATCCCATTAAGATCAGGGTGAGGGAGGCCAGGGTGACGGAGAGCAGAGTTTGACTCAAAGGCTTTTTTCCAAAATACTCTGAACCTAATTACTGACCGCAGCATCCACCATGGGGATCCACGGAAAACGATCCTGATGGCCCCACAGGGTGTGAGTCACAGTGCTGAGGGCTCAAGTGAAACCTTCCGCGTGCTGTCCCGGGAGCCGTGGTGCTCCAGGGATGGGCCTTGGCTGGCTCTGCAGGAAAATGTTTCCCTGGCATGGGAATGCCCTCCRTATCCTCCAGTGGGATTACATCTGCATTGTAGTGGTGGCTGCAAAACCCTTCGAAAAGTGAGTTGAGGGTGCAGAGACTGCCTCCTATTCTGTTGTTCTACATCTATATCTGTATCTATATCTACATCTATATAATCTCCATATTATCTGTCAGTAGACGATGTCATCCTTCAGCATCACCAGTGGCAGGCTTGCAGTCCCAAACACTTCACCATTTCCAGACAGGGAGCGAGGGGGATTTCCCACCTAGGCTGGTAATCGCAGGGCTGTTCATTTGATTGCATCGCTCATTCTCATATGGAATTCAGTGAAATCTTCCAGCTGAGCTCACATCTAGAACATCTGCAGTATTTCTAGCTCTTGAGCCCTCGGGGTTACAGAGAGATGCCTTCAGAGCCAGGATCCCAAGTGCTATTCCCGACACGGGTGTGCTCTTGGTAAGCCTTGAAAAATAACCGCGTCCCTTTTTCCTGTGCAGATACGGCTACAACGACATTGTCACCATCCCCGCCGGAGCCACCAACATCGACATCAAACAGCGCAGCCACCGAGGCRTCCGTCACGATGGGAATTACCTGGCCCTGAAGACCCTGGAGGGCAAGTACCTGCTGAACGGAGACTTTGCCATCTCAGCCATGGAGCAGGACATCCTCATTAAGGGGACCATCCTGAAATACAGCGGCTCCATGACGACTCTGGAGAGGCTGCAGAGCTTCCGACAGCTCCCAGAGCCCCTGACCGTCCAGCTGCTGACGATTGCCAGCGAGGTCTTCCCACCAAAAGTCAAGTACACCTTCTTCATCCCCAAGGACGTCCCTTTCAGCAAGCAGAAGGGCAAAGAGAAGAAGTCGGTCAACGTCATCCGACCAATGCTGACCTCCCAGTGGGTCCTGGGTGACTGGTCTGAGTGCTCCAAGACGTGTGGCTCCGGCTGGCAGCGGCGGACGGTGGATTGCCGGGATGTGGAGGGTCAAACCTCCTCGGCCTGCAACAGATCCCTCAAGCCTGAGGACATCAAGCCCTGTGGAGACATGCCCTGCCCTCTCTGGCGCCTGGGTCCCTGGTCCCCGTGCTCCCAAACGTGCGGCGAGGGCGTGCGGACGCGCAACGCCTCTTGCATTGATTACGCCGGTAAAATCACCGCCCCGGAGAAGTGCAGCTCGCCAGGGCCACCGCTGGCCACCGCGGCCTGCGTGCTGCGTCAGTGCTGAGCCCTGCCGGGGTGCTCGGAGTCAAGGGTGCCAYGGGCTTCCACCACCCTGGGGCGGGACAGCGAGGGTGCCGTGGGCTCGCTCGCCAGACAAATAACCACTCTCCAGTGGTTCATCCCCACCGCATCGATGTCTACCTCAGAGGGGAGAATAACAGCGGCAAAACAGGGAGGAATCACTTCTTTTCCTTTCTTTCTTCCTTTTCTTTCTGGCTGGCTGCTCGCAGGCAAGTTGTAACTTAAAGGGAAAAATAAGCGTATCCGTAGGGTGTTTCCAAAGAGCTATCGTTGAATGTGGTTGCGGGTTCCTTTTGTAAGGTTTGCTGGGGTTTGGCACTGGAGAAAATGTGGAGCCTGGTTTTGCCATCGCCCCATCCCAGCTGCAGGTCAGGGAGGTCCAGGATGGGTGTTTTTGCTGATAAAACTGGGATCTCTTCACAAAAGGCATGGAATGGGTTGCCATCTCCTCCCTGCAGCAGCGTGGGTGTCCTTGAGCATGAGGAGTGTTTCATCAGCTGGGGGTTTAACTTGGGAGATGAATTGCTCGTGTGGATGGGAGAAGGAATAAGCTGAGGGCCAGATCCTAGCCTGAATTAGGCAGGAGGACAGGTGAGAGGTGGTCCTGGTGGTTTCTGCTGGATTTATAATCTACAAGGTGACAAATCTCTATCTCCAAACATCCCCAGCATCTGCAGTTATTCCTAGAGCTGTTACCCCACACCTCTGTTTCCCCAGCTATAAAACCAAGGCTTAATTACACCTGATCTGTCTTACAGGGCCACYGTGAGGATTAATTAATTCCTAATTCTGCAGTGCTCTGACTGTGAAATGCCTATTGCGATGCCCTCTGGAGCAGGCACTCTGGTGTGCCAGCGTTTCCTTTCCCATCTTTGGCTTTCAGTGCCCTGTGGGCTCATTTTTTCAGCTCTGCTCTAATTTTGGAGATAATTCACTAGCCTGGTTTGCAGCAGGGATGRGCCCAGGATCTGTAGATCATGCCAGAGGTGACCAGGGCTGCTCTTCACCTCTGCTTGCCTGGGATACGTGAAGATGCTCAGATCTGGTGCCAGCTCCAGCCTTGCTTAAGCAATTCTCAGTCCAAAACCAAGCCTGGCAAGGCTGGAGCTGCTCTTTCCCAGTGGGAAGCAGCCACATCCCTCTCGCCAGCCCAGCTGCTGCCTGGCCCCAGCACAGATGGCTGTTCAGACCCTGAACTTTGCCCTTTCCGAAGCAATCACTGGCCATGTGCTGGCAGCAGCCAGTGCCTGGGGAGCGGGGATGGAATTTGGAAAGGTTTTGCTGTTGCTGGATGAGCAATTCAGTATCTCCAGGCTCCTCTCTCATACCCTGCCTTGGCTTCCTTTTTGGCAGCAAAATGTTGAATTTCCAGTGGGATCTGCCTTTTTCTCATAGGAAGGGGAGGAGGGCTGGAATTTTTGATGTTTCAGATTCCCCATTCACATTTATGGAGYGAATCCTTTTCCTTGTCCCTTTTGCCTGAGCGAGCCAAGCTCGTGGGAGACCCTTTCCTCGCTGTCCAGACAGGTTTGGAATGGGATGGTGGGATGAGCTGCTCTACTGAAGACAGAAACCCTACTATTTACTTGAAAACATGAAATATTCCTGTTCTATCTCCCATACATGATTTCTATCAAAACCACGGGAGCTGCAGCCCAGGACTGAGGGTATTGAGGGCTTGGCTCATTTATTTTTTTTAGGAAAGTTAAAAAAAAACCAAAGGCCAGCTGCAGAGTTTGGATGCAGAGCTGTTTGGGCTGTGGTACAGACCTACCTTTGGGCAATGTTCTGCATCTGCTAATTAATCTCCAGGAATTTAAGTTCTAACAAATAGCTGGATGCTAAAGTCATGTAGCCTTGCAGGGTTATTTTCTTTTTCCCCTCTGAGTCTGGCAGGGTTTTAACTCAAAGCCAGCATGTGTTTCCTCTCCAGTGTCACCACCAGCATTTAGGATGGGTCAGGAATATCAGTCTGAGACAGTGCCAAGGAAAACGTCTGTATTTATCACACAGGAGTCGTGCACGCCAAGGGGCTTTTCCAGTTTTTTTATAATCACTGCGCAGCTGCTTAGCTGGAGCTTCCTAGATGTAAAAACTCCTTGTTGAGGGCAAATCCTGCTGCTTTTCCAGCAAGGAGGAAGGTGGGGGATCCCCCTGGGATGGGGGGGACCGGAGGCAGTGATGCTCTGTTGGAGGTGTGGGGTCTGGGTGATGCCAAGAGGAATTCCTGCCCCAGGCTTCTGTAAAAACAAGTAGCCTTTACGCTGATTTAAGTCTAAGAGGTTATATATTAGGCTATATATATGTATATATATATATATGTTTCCCTTCAGTGAAGGATTGTAGCAATGTACTGAGCCTCTTGTGTTAGGTATTTATTATAAATTTCTGTTTGGTTTTGTACAGTAGCGGTCTGGAAAGGAGAAAAAAAAAAAAGGAAAAAAGAGATTAAAAAAGACTGTTTTAACATGCTGCTCCCACATCCCCTCTCTGAAAGCTGCAGTGAGGTCGGAGAAGGGATGTCTTTGCTCATTGTTTATCCACTCTGGTATCTGACTGGTGTTTCCCTCCTCSCTGGTGTACCAACCAAGCTGTGCAAGCGTAACAAATCCAGCCAAAATTAAGCTTTGGAATTCATCTTGAGGAGAGGGGGGAAAATACAGTTTTCTGATTTTTAGCCTCTTGTTTGTATTTGTATTTAATTTTGAAAACAATCTGTTTGTGGCTCTGCCTTTACCCCTTCAATAAAGGATTTCCTGCCTTTTATCTCTTTGCATTTGTCTTTATTTGCACTTTCCTCAGGATTATTATTATCTCCGTCCCAGAGAGATTTTAAATCTCTCCTTTCCGTATCTTATTGATAATAAATGGCTCGTTCAGTTTTAAGAAGCTGAACCGAAATATTACATGAGAGAATAGACAAAATCCATGGAGCTGAAATTATTCTGCAGAAATTTTGAACCARCTCTGTTTTGCAGATGCTTTATGAGCACCTACCTCCTTTCTATACATGTACAGTATATCTAGATATACATATTATATACTTACATTATTATAGAATTATATGGGTCTATGATAATAGATATATATTGTCTATCATATAATATATATTATTATATCTATTATATAGATATATTTATTATATCTATTATAGATATATTAATAATATATGTAATATATATAATAATATATAGTATATATTATACATATATATTTTATACAATATATATTATATAATAGATAATAATTACTATATTAATTATAGATTAATATACCATATATTATGCATTATTGTATTATATACAAATTWTTAATATATTAATATATTAATATCTATATAATATTATATATTATAGCTATATGTCTTATATATATTATATATGCATAAAATACATATTATACACATAGTATCACAGAACTCTTCATTTTATTATTTATATATACATCATAGATATTTATGTAATATATATGTTATATTATCATAGAATCCTATTATTCTATAATATATKTATATACATTATATTGTGTATATATTATATATACATATACACATATTGTCAGAATTTATAACTATTAAAATATGTAATAATTATAATTAATAATCATATTCTGTATACTGTATCTATATATACATAGTGTGTATTATGTATACATTATATATATATTATATACACATAATACAGACACAGTGTATCTGTATATACATACAGAATATCAATCTGTTCCTACATATCGATAATTCTGCTGTTTCCTAGGAGGACAGACAGCCTAAGCAGGACTTACCCAGAGGGGATTCTGACTCCTTCACTTAACTGTGTAATAAGCACAGGCAGTGGGAGTTTGGTGCTGTCTCTCTAGATGTGCTGTAGTTCTCTGAAACAGGGGAGGGCTAAATTTGGTGTATGGCAACGGGAATTTTGGAGCCATCTCATTGGAATAAGCATGGGCTCGTTACAGGGGAATCTGGATACCTGCCAGCTGTCCCGGGTGAAAGCCCACCCTGACATTGAACAGCAGCTCTGGTTTATTTTCTAGACATTATTATGCTCTATAAATATTYGCTGTTACTATTATTTATATTATAACCATTATATTATTATACCACATTATTATAATATATAATACATATATAAAATTTTATTATTATAACATTCTATTCTATTATTATTRTCTATATTTTGGGGATTTCCATCCACTGATGCAACGAGAAAACGCTCCTGCAGAGGAGCAGTGTTCACCCTGCCACGGGTTAAGCCACCATGGGACGTGTCCCCACATTAATGGGCACAGCCACCCGTGCCACCCTATTTATAACCAGGTGTGACATTCATTCCAGATGACTTCCCTTGGCACACGGACAGGCCCTGGCTTCCAGCTCATTAAGCCTGCCCTGGCTTTTCCCCCACATTTTTACTTCCTCCTTTTGTTGCCGTCGCTGGGTTTGAGTTGAATAATTGGAATTTCAAACAATGCCAAAGGCTTTGGGATATTACCAGGTAGGGAAAAAGCCCTTAATTAATCATAGCAGTGTAACTATCATAACTTTTAAAAAAAAATAGTGGGATAAGAAAATAAACTCTGTGGTCAGAAATAAACCTTATGGGAACGTTTCTTACACTGGTACCACGATGGTACCATAGAGACAACGGGGACCAGCAGGCAGAGATGTATTTCTGCAGTCCCACCAGGGGAAATTATTGGGGTCAACCCATGGCTGAACCTCCCCACATAATGCTGCTCCCCAGTCAGGGTAATTATATTTTATGGGCATATTTCCTCTTAAAAGGCACTTTCAAAGGATGTAGGATGACACAGGCTTCTCTCCCACGCATGACCAGATATGTGTTGAAATGCTGGTTTGCTCCCTGATCCCAAGAGCTCCTCCCTCCAAGGACTGGGCTCTCCTGATCTCCAGCCCCAGCTATTGCTGGATAGTTGCTCCCCCTTGTCCTTGTGCTAAAACTGTTCTTCATTTCAATGCTTTTCCTCTCTCCTGGGTTCATCCCTCCCTCCCCATGTGTTTGTGGACAGGAGTTATACCTCTTCCAGCCTTATTTTGCTACACTTTGCAAGGCTCACCTCATAAAACACCCTCCTCAGCTCTGGGCTGAATTTATTATCCCTGGACAGAAGGGATCACGGTGTCCCAGCAGGGTCACACCAGCAGCTGGTGCTTCAGCCACAAATCCATCCTTATTCCTGATGGAAACATCCTTCCTGCCATGGCCTAGAACCAGACTGTCCCTTTTCTGCCGTTATCCTCTGCTCTGCTCATTCACCTCGGTCTTACRACCCCTCTGCTCTGCTAGATCCCTCTTTCTCCATACAGATACCTGATAAATCCATCCTCAGGTGCCCGAGAAACTGGTCTGGTTCCTTGGTGATGGCATTTCCAAGGGGCTATTGTAATTCAGAGCATTTTAGAAAACAGGTTTCTCTCMTAAATTCCTGCTTCAACCTCCTCTCCTGCCAACTAGGATGCTTTAACCCTCGGGACTRCACTCACTGAGGACCAGGCAAAGCATTTCCAGGTCTGGGGAAGACATAAACCCCAAATCTTCCCCATGTCAGGAGAAAATCAGGGGTTTCCAAAGAGAGAAGTCAGCACGATTGAGTTAAAGCAGATTAATTGAGTCCTGGAGACCACAACAGACAGGAGGATGGAGAGGAAACAGCTCCTGCACTCCGGAGGTAAATTAAGGAGCAGGCAACAAGTCCTTGAGCGTGGGAGCAAAGATGTTTTCCCTCAGGAGCTGCTGGGTCAGGGAGGTGAGAGAAAGGCTGTGCAGAGAAGGTGTCACTTGCTTTGGTTGTTAATGGATGAATCCTGCCAGGAGCAGGCTCCTGGGAGCGCAGCGTCTGCTCCGAGAGCTGCTGAAGCACAGGAAAACACATCCCACAGGCTGCAAAAAGAGGGTAAACCAGCTTCCAGCCAGMAATTCCACCTTCTGGGTGCTTGAATGGGGTAAGCAAGGGAGAGATTCAAGGATTAAAAAAAGGGACAGATCCCAGGGATGGATGGGAGATATACCTGGGTGTTTTCTGGATATATGGGAAACCAGGACTTCTGTTTAGACAGACAAAAGAGGCTTTAAGGAGATGGCACAGCCTCTAGTCACTTCCCTCACGCTGCAGACAGGAATCCCATTGAAAGCTTTCTCCTGTTTTATACCCATCAAGTCACAGGTGGTTCAGCCCAGGAGCTCCTGAGATCCCTCTCTGTCCCTATAAACGAGCAGCAGATGCACAGACAGTTTTACCACTGAATTACTCAGGGTTTATGTTGGTGTCGCTCCATCTATGTCCACAAATCAATCCCAGAATATTGTAAAATGCACGTAAGAGCAAATCCCATCACTGGGCAAACACCAGGAGTCAGGATTTGGCATTTCAGTGCAACGCCTCTCGCTGGGAAACTGCAACTCCGTGGAAAAAGCAGAGTAATAAAGGAGAACCCAGTCACTGAGGAAACCTGAGCAGGTGTGAATCAGTACAGCTCCTTCCACCAAATGACATGGCTCTGGGAATCACTGGAGAACCTCTCCAGCTATCGAGGGCTGATAAAATGTTGTTAATAGAACAGCCCCTTCCAGTGCAGGGAGAAGAAATTGAGGTCAGCACCAGGCTGATGTGCCCCTCCATGGTGATGATGTATAGAGTGCTCTGTATCCCAAACCTGCCAGCTTCCTGCACACAGCAATGAGTAGTTAATCACTGAATTAATTCTTTAAAAAGAAAGTCAAGGTAGTTCTTTATTTTGAAGTTTTATGGCTTACTTCCAGGTCGCACGGAGCAGGTTTAAAGACTGTTGGTTCAATGCTTCACTTGGAGGATGTTCATTTCTGAGGCACAGTGAGGACACAGACCATGCTTAATTCTACTGTCCTCCTGCCACGAATTTGTGTCGTTTAGACCCGTTTTCCCTCCTGTGCAAAGCCCGTGACCTGCTCAGAGCAAGTTTCAAGCTGGATACGAGCATTGGTGGCAACCCACAGCACTGACTGACTGTCTCTGCTGTGCTCACCTGACGCTTTATTCATGAAATTGTTAAAAATCAGCGTTTTAAAGCAATTTTAAAGTCGCAACAACACATGTAGGAAGTCAGCACAAAAGGCACATCAGATTCTGCATCTACAGGAAACAGCACTGGCTCTCRGTTGACTAAAATCACTCATTCTACAATTTCACCATCAAACAGGCCCTGATTGAGACTTTTCAGAGCTTTTTGAAGCTAAGGGATAGCAGCCTGAGGTTTTTTCCGTAATCCTCTGTGATTCAGGAGTTACCATGGATAGCCAGGAGCAGATTTCCTTGAAAATTATGTCTCATTAAAGTGGAAACAACACCTGCACACATGTAATGTGCTGAAATTGGCACTATTTTACTCCTGCTTTACCCAGGAGTAGATTGCAGTGGAAGGCTGCATGCTGTCACGATTGCAAGAGAGGTCCTTGGGAATATAAAACCAATATAAGAGGAAGTGAAATGAGAATTAAGCAGAGTCCAACTCTCTGCTCTGGTTCTCCCCCCAGTTTTGCAAGAAAGCATCTAAAAGGATCCCTGAGTTGTCACAACAGCACGGGGGGGTTTGGCTCTTTTCTCTTTGCTGATGGAGCAGTGTGGCTTTTCCAGGGACGGGTTTTAAATTTTTCACCGCTGATTAACACTTTTGGACTGTGGCCCTTCAATCTGTTTCCTGCTCCAATTTACCGAGTGCTCATCATCAAAGACAACAAATCCAAGCCAACAAAAACCCATGCCCTAAAACAATCCACGGAGGAAAGGGTTGCGTTAATCCTGTTGGATTAAGCTGTGTTTACCCGAATTAGTGCATATTTGGACCAAATTATCAGAGTGGATTAATTAGAGACTCATTAACTCTAAAGTTGATTGGGATTGGTGGCAAACTGATGGGTGGTTTGTGAGGTTTTGGGCCGTGGTGCACGCACCAGGAACCCCACGTTTGGGAGGGGAGTGGGCAGAACGCAATGCCGGACACCCCGCGGCCGGAGGATGCAGGAGCAGAGCATCCCGCCCCACCGGAGCACCCCGTGTTGGGGGGAGGGGAGAAGAACGCCAGCACTGCAGCATCCCGCTCCCTGGGGATGCACGGCTGGAGCACCCCGGTCCACCGGGGCAGCCCGTGCTCGGGGGGAGGGGATGCGCAGCCCCGGGGATGCACTCCCCACTCCGCGCTCCCCACTCCGCACTCCCCGCCGGCTGCGTGTCCCGGAGCCCCTCGCTCCCCGGTGCCTCCCTCGGGGTGGGGAAGGGGGGCACTGGGACCCTGTTCCCTCCCCGGCTCGTGTGGCGCTAGGACTCCGTCCCCTCTCTGGCGGGGTGCACCAGGACCCTGTTTAGCCTCCGTCGGGCGGCACTAGGCCGCCGTGACCCCTTCGGGGGGCACTAGGGCCCCGTTTTCCGCCTGCTGGGAGACACTAAACCCCACTACCCCGCTGGGGCTCACTAGAACCCCCCCGTTGGGTGCAGTAGGACCCCGTTTCCCCGCGCTGGGTGCAGCAGAACCCCCTTTTCCCCCCCCC
>RAHM01000084.1:1894329-1947349 GCA_003713295.1 Parotia lawesii | reverse complement strand
CCCCCCCCCCCCCCCCCCCCAATATCCCGCTCATCCCGGTCATCCCGCCCCGCCGTCATGGCCCCCAGATAGCGGCCCGGCCTCACCGACCGCCCGCAGGTAACCGGGGAGCGCGGCCGGGCCTGGCGCGGGAGGGGGCCGGTCGGTGGCGCGGCGGCCGCTGGTGCCCCTCAGGGGCGGGGGGCGGGGGGCGGGAGGGATCTGGCTCCGGCCCCTCTCCCCCCCTTACAGTCCCGTCCCGTCCCTTCCCCCGTGTTTACCGTCCGTGCCCCGCGGCCCCGGGGCTGCGCTCACCCCCCCGGGGGATCCCATTGCGTGGTGCACAGCCCGTGTGTCCCCCTCCCGCGGGGCCGTGTCACCCCCGCGCCTCACCGACGGTTCCCGGGGCGAAGAGTGTCTCCTGTGCCGGTGTTTGAGGGTGTCACCTTTCTCCGGGGGTGTCCCCTGTCCCTTCTGCCGGTGTTTGGGGGTGTCACCTCCCTCTGGGTGTCCTCTGCCCCGTGTTCCGGTGTTTACGGGTGTCCCCTGTCTCGTGTCCCCGTGTTTGGGGGGTGTCCCCTGTGCCGGTGTTCACCCCTCGGGGGGTGTCCCCTGCCCCGAGGGAGCCGCGTTGGCTGGCCAAGCCTGTGGGTACACACGCAAACCTGTAGTTTCAAGGGGTGGGGGGGGGGGGGGAAGTTGTGTTGTTTCCTGCGTCCCAACGGGATACCTGCTGCCTCCAGTGCCGTTTTATGGGAGGAAATAGAGGGATTCCCACTAGCTGTTAGGCTGTCCCTTTGTTGTTGTTTGTTTTTTTCCTACAACAGCCCCTTCTGCATGTTCCTTAGCGTCCATCTGCCAGGGTCTGCTGTGCTGCCTCTGTGTCCACGCACCATGAGGGTGTCATAGTGCTCATCTGCCAAGAGCCGCTTCGTGTTTTCCTGCTCTCCTTCCATCTCTCCAGAGTCGTTTTCCTGTATAAACATAATCAGCAGATTCTGGGAGGGTATCATCAGCTTCTTGCTTGCCAAAAGCCTGTTGTCTCCTTTAATACACACAGGGTATCGGTGCCTCCCAAAATCTGCTGTACCTGTTTCCACGCACAGATGGAATGAACTCCGTGCTTGACCAGCACGGCCTGTTCAGTCCCACACCTCAGAGGGCTCCTACATGTCTGCAAAAAGCTGCTGAGTTTTTCCCCACCCAGAAAGACATATCCTCCTCCAAATCCTAAGGGATGACTCCTCCAGCCCATCTCCTGTGCTGTGGAGCCTGTTCTGCCCACTGATGAGGGATGTCTGTCTCCTCCTCCACACTCACCAGGGTTATCCCACTGATTTCCTGCCGAAAGCCAGTGCATCCCACGTTGTGTGTGTTTGTACACCCCGAGGAAGGTGCAGGCCAGTGTCCTTTCTGCAGGCAGGCACTTCTCGTGCATGTGGAGGCTTCCACTGTGTGTCCTTTCGTGTCTGGGATGTTCCCACAGACGCCCAGTGGCAGCTGTTCCCGTGCTTGCTCCCATCACTTCCCTGCTGCACGTGCCAGAGAGGTCACCCCTGTACCCACTCTGATCTCTTCTTGGCTGCCTGGTACATCTTCCATATCTTCCATGGCTGAAACTTCCACCCTTGTCCTTCCTGGGCCCTGCTGATCCTGCAGTGTGAGACTCTCAGGTTAAGCTAAGCCTGCCTTGGTTTTTGCTTTGGCTTTGGGGTTTCCTTTGCTGAGCAGTCCAGCAGAGTACAGTTAAGTAGTCTGGGCACTTCCTAGGTACCTGCACATCCCGTGGGTCTAAAATACCATCACTTTCTCTTTTTCTGGTCGTATACATAATTTGTCCACTCCAGGATTTTTTTCTGAGACCTTAGACCCCTTTCCAGTGCCTGAAGCGTTTCCAGGAAGGCAGGACAGAGACTTTTGACAAAGCCATGGAATGCCAGGACAAGGGGGAATGGCTTCAAACTGACAGAGGGCGGGGTTAGATGGGATATTGAGAAGGAATTGTTCCCTGTGAGGGTGGTGAGGCCCTGGCACAGGTTGCCCAGGGAAGCTGTGGCTGCCCTTGGATCCCTGGGAACATTCCAGGCCAGGTTGGACAGGGCTTGGAACAGCCTGGTCTAGTGGAAGGTGTCCCTGCCTGTGGCAGGGGAGTTGGACATGATCTTTAAGGTGCCTTCAAACCCAAACCATTTTGTGATGTTTCTAGAAGTCTCCTGCTTTCGTAATTGTCCTCAGCTGATATTCTGGGTTTGCCATCCCCACACGGGGAGTTTCTCAGTTTTCCTAGTTACATGTTTGCCCCTGCTTTCTTCCTGTGCTTCTGCCTGTTACGAGGCTTTTCCTTTCCCCTTTTAAAATTTTTATTTTATTTATTCTCGGGGTGTATCCACGAGGTATCCACATGGCAGCTCTTACTTAGGTAGAGGTCACCTGTCGCTGTTTTCCCCATGGACGAGTAGAGAAACGACACGAAGTCCAGGCTCAGGGATAATGGATGCACTTTAATGAACTCTCAGATGGCTTTTATGTGTTAGTTCACAAAGTGTATTAAATGGCATAAGGTAATTGGTTTTTTGCCATCCWCCCCTTAAGGGGATTGGTCAAGTCCTAAGACACCCATCTCTGAGTGTTTTTCTAGTTAGAACCATAACAATTCTGCCAAAACAACCTGCAGCTGCAAGAAGTTTATAAAACTGTAACAYTGTTTTGAGTTACTTGCATGGGAAAGACAGAGCTCTCACAAAAATGCTGCAGAGAGCTGAAGAAATTCTCTGCTGGAGCTTTTTCAGCATCCATAGTCACCCAGTTCACTCCTGAACTGATCCCTGGCTCTGAGCTGAATATTTCCATAGACGAGGTGATGTGTTATTTGTCACATGTGGGACACACCTGTGGCACTGCTCTGTGGACCCTGCAAGGTGATGCTGAGTGGGAATGACTCCTGTGCAGGCAGGTCACAGACCAGCATCCAGGAGTCTTTCAGGGTATTTGGAGTGCAGTGTGCTTTTCTTCTGCCCTCGAGGTCTCTTATTGCAGCTTGGTGTCTACATGGGATGCAGATCCAAGGTGTGATGAGCCTGGAGACCTTGCCTGGGTTTAAGTGCAGCTATTTAAGAAGGTGGAGCTGAGCCTGAGAGCTCAGGCACAGCTCTCCCAGTGTAAATGCCTCCATTGATGTCAAACTGTTTATTCCAGGAACCAGTTACAGTGCTCTAAGTGCCTCTCCCTGGGGACTACTTCTATTTAAACAGCTGGTTTTAATCCGAAGCTTTAATTGGTGCGAACACTCCAAGCAGTCCCTTTCCATGGGAAGGGAATTTCCAGCCCTACTTTAGTCTCCCCAGGTGGATGATGCATGGATGCTGAGGGAGGATCATGCTTGGGAGGTTTTGCCCTGGTTTTGTTTTCAGGGTGAGGGAATTCCTGCTTCAGTGACTGTGAGGTTTGGAGGGGAGAGAGTGTCCTTATGTATTCTTTCTGCAGTACGTAAGAGGAGTAGTCAGAGTGAAACTGAATCCTTGCCATGTTTTTTGCAACAGGAGGTTAATCATAAACTCTGGCACTTTCCAAAGGGGTGGTTTCATTCTGCAGCGTCGGTAGAGACTTGTGCTGCTCGGAGGGTCTGCTCAGCTGTTTGCCAAGAGGATCAAAAGCAAATACAGCTTCCCCCTGTCTGAGGGTGAACAACCATCCAGACGTTGGTTTTGGTTGTATCCTGTGACTTGCTGGAAGGGGATTTTGTATCTTTATGGCCTTTCTTTGAATGGATGTGTGGTGCTTGTGCCCTGTGGGGTGTTTGTGTGACCAGCATCAAGTCTTGGGTCCTTCACACTTGTGTGGGGTATTTCACATCAGTGTTTCACTGTCCTCCTCCATTATGTCTGGTCAACTTGTTTTTCCGTGAGCTTTGAGAACATCTGAGTGTATTCCTAGGAGAACATCTGGTGATATATGTAGCTTCCCTCCTTTTAGGAACTGTGATCCCCTAGCTTAAAGAAAAAGAAAGTCAACCTGTGACAAAGCAGTGATGCTTTTGCTGGCATGTGACAAGGAAGGAGATGTCCCCTGACGTAGAAGGGATTGTCTGTTGACATTCTTCTCCCTCTCCCAGTTATAAGTAGGTTATCCCTGCTCAAATTATGCAACTGTGCAGACAGCCAGACTTCAGGAATTCCAAATACTTCAATGTGTCAAGTGCTGACTCCTAAATTAAATGCCACGGTTGCAGAGCGTGTTCACAGTCTGTCGCTTGAAATACGACATCAATCTTGGAATCGCATGTGGCTGAGAAGGGGCAGCAACTTAATTGCTTGTTTCTTTGAGGAAGTGTTGTGTGAGAGTGCAGGAGCCAAACCGGGTGGGAGATGTGCCTCTATACCTGTGACAGTGTTTCCATATGGAAGTCAGCAGTTACAAGCAGGAAAAAAAAAATACTGAAAACATTGATTTATATAACAAATTGAAACGCTTCATTCTTTGTGGCTGCGGCTATTGCCTCAAAGATGCAGTTTCCAGCATCTAGATCTAATTAAATAGTTGTGTGCTTATTGCTAAGTAAACATAGGAGTCCATCACTCTTCTTGCCTTGGAGAGCAAATTGATTCTTCTAATGGTTTCTCTGGATGAAAACAGATGTCTAGGACTGCTTTGTGCAAGGTGCCGAAATGAAATGGTGGTGGTAGGAAACGAGCTGCAAACCTGATAAAATGGGATGACAGGAAATGTAAATGCTCAGCATTTCATTTAATTCTTACATTCCATTTAATCAGGTTAAGGAAGTGACTTAAACTGTGCATTATTTGTAAATAGCTTGTTTTTAATGCGTTCCAATTTAGAGCTGGGGAAATAATTATTTCACATGAACAGATTTATCAGAGTATGTGAACGATGGGATAATAAGGGCTGCAAAAAGTATGTTGGGCTCAGCATGTGGTCTGTGACAGTGGCCAGAAGTAAATCATTAGGGGAGAGTGGAGGAGCTGCCCCAGACAGCTCAGTCGTCATCCCCAGCTCCTGGTGGTGAAGGGTTTCGAGGTGTCCTGAGCAAGAGGGTCTGAGCTGGCAGTGCCTGTTGGACTTGTCCTTGAGGGATTTGCCTAAACACTTTGAACAGTTTATACCTGGAGCTTCCACAGAATACCCTGTGATGAATCCCTCAATTTGTACAAAAATAATGCCTGGCTCCTGGGGTTTTTTTGCTTCTTTTTAAACTGTGGTCTCATTGAGTCCCTCCTACTTTTTGTTGTATGGGAAAGAATAAGGAATCTTTTTCCCATCAGCACCTCATTTGTGATTTTATAGGTTTCCATGTTCTCAGTTTTCTCTCTTTGGGTTCTTTTCCTTTTCCAGGCTGTGTTGTCCCGGTCTGTTTAGTACATCTGTCTGCAGAGGCAGCTCTACATCACTTWGGGGTTTTTTTTTCTTTGAACTCTGCTACATCGTTTTGAGGTGATTTGACCGTACCATTTGCTTGTTTGCTTTACCCAAGAAGACTGAATAAAGGGAGATATGCTTTCTAATTAAGGGATACTTTGTAGTTCATCTGTGATAATGTTATAAACGCTTACTATGTGTAACATTTTATATTCAACATACAAATGGACATAGTAATCGTAGTGAGAGGTATTGCAGTGGAAGTACAGATACTGAAGAAGATCTTTGTTTATAAATACAGCTACAGATGGTAGTTGATAAGGCATTTTGTATTTGGGTATTACCGAGAGAGCATTATGGAAAAACTACAGTTGTGGTGGATGCTTGCCAGAGTTAAGTCTGTTGGAAGGCGTTGGGAGCATGAAGATGCCATGTCCTGTGGAGACCTGAGAGTCCTAGAGATTAGTGATGGGTTTGGGAATAACTGGTGGGTTAAGGGACACGTTTCTCCCGTGTTAGGGACAGATACTGACAGTGTTGGAGCTCTGTGGTCCAACAGTTCCTGCAGTTTTCTTTCAACATCTTGATTTTGTTTATTTAAGTGAATATCCCTGTTTTGAAATACCTAATGTGAGAAGTTTCTGTAAAATGTTAGTAAAGATACKGGAGGTTAAAAAAAAAAACCCAAAACTTTCCTTATGCCCAGCACAAACCATGGATATGGTTCTGCCAGGCCAGCTTTGGCCATACAAGGGCAGACAGCTACAGCCTGTGGAGTTGCTGCTCACCTGATAACGTGATTTGTGGATAAACACAAGGGCTTTTAAGTTTCAGAGCCAAGAAGAACTCCTTTTAGGCATTTATCTGCATAAATGAGTCATTAGGAAAATAAAGGTACACGTAGTGCTGAAAGGGTGATGACACAACCACATTCCTGCCTTGCTTGAACTTGTTCAGGATTCTTTATAGCTGCTTCCGTTGGGAAGGTGGCTGTTGTTTATATGTCTGTGACACCTTGGCTGGCTGGCAGCAGTCCATGCTGTCTGGATTAGCAATGCCTTTTCTCCTCCTCGGATCGTACGGGATGTGAGACTTTGCCTTGATCTCTCCCTTCTGCTCTTTACGAAGGTTTTTCTTCAGTGTTGCTTCCAGCACTGAGGGTGTTAATGGGGCTGGTGCGCTTCAGGGAGAGTTCAGATTTGCACTGCCCTTCAGAAAAAAATCATTTGTTATAGTTAATGTAGATTTCATTAGGGTGTAATGCTTCCTGGAATAAAAGTGAGAGAGAAAAGCTGTCATTTTGTGTAATAAACCTCACTATTTCAAACAACCAGTCAGTTGACAGGTAAGYTTTGTGCTGAACTAGTAAAAACTAGCACTTAGCCAAATTTGGTTGTCACAAACCTACTGGTTGTGGTATGCCTTCCAGTCATTTATTTCTGTCAAATGAGGAGACAAGGGAGTCGTTTCCGAGGGACAGGAGGGAACACAGGGAGGTGGGAGGCATAGTTTGGGGGGTTGTGGAGAGGAGGGACTCTGCACTTCGGCTGCTTTTGGCGTCATGCACCCAGACAGGCCCTGATTTTGCCTTGGAGGAAAGGAAAAAATAATGTATAGGGAACCACAGATAGGGAGGGTTTTGCTATTTTTGTCTTTTTTGACTCTTTCAGGGATCCAGTGGAGGAGTGATACCAAGGAAATCTTGAGCCATACTGCTTTGGTGTGCCATTTTTYCTGATATTACTTCCACATGCCATCACCTGAAAGGGCTTGGAGATTTTTGCTTTTGTGACTAATTTGGGAAGCTGATTTGAGTAGTCTTCATCATGTATATTTTTCCTGACTTTGTGGTGATATGCTTGCAGAGCTTCTGAAAGTGAAGGCTCAAATGCTGTGGGTAGCCATGGTAAAACAAGAAAAAATAGCTTTCTGGAATTAGTTTAAATTAGCAGGTTGCTGCAGTTGCTGCCACGTGCAAATGAAAGTAATATATGGACATTTTTTGGCAATTTGCAGTACTTAGAAGTATTTAATATTCAATTGGGTTTTTTTGTACTGTTGTTAAAGACCAAGGACTATAAAACTGAAGCCTCGCTTTTTATTACATAGAGTGGGAAATGGTCATGTAACAGCTTTTCTACACTAAGAAATTTAGGAAAAATTTAACCTGAATTTGCATGGAGCAAAAGTATAAAAAAGTTACTGAGATCACATAAAAATTATGCATGAACACTGCCATGGAAAGCGTGGTTAAATTTGAATGTGTGCCTTAGGGCTGTAACACATCAGTCTGTTCGCTATAATCTGATTACATTCTGAGGCGCTTCCCTGCATAAGGATACAATGAGGACTCAATTCACTTGTTGCTTTTATTCTACCAAAAAAAACCTTAAAAAAACCCCAATAGAGATTTATTTCATATGTTGATGGCACATTTAGTAGTTTGCTCATGTGCTTTTTTGGAGAACTGGTGAAAACCAAAAGTACAGGGTAGTGAATCTGCTGTGAAATATCCCAAAACACTCTGACTAGTGAAGTTCACACATTAATTTTTATTATGAGAATAAAGGAAATTCAGCGCGGAACAAGACCTTTTCACAGTTACTGCTCATATTGTTAAACGAGCCTCAGTTTTAAGTGCTGTCAGAAAATGTGCTTTTATGTGTTATGTGGAATGCTAATGTGAGATTCCTACAATGCAAAGTTTAAAGCAGCAGAGGCTGGGGAAGGTGGCATTTATCTGGTTTGCTTATTCAACCATGTGAAAGCTATATTAGGCACATAAACTTTCTACACTACACTGCAGCTTCAAAAAGGCAACAAGTGAAATCTAGGTCCTTTGAAGTAGTGAATGGTAACATTCTGTTCTCCAAAAGAGACGACTTCAAATGATYACACCAAAACTCAAAAAACTGTCATGGCTGAGGAAAACAAGACAATTCTCCCCAGATAAATGTTATTTCAGAGTATCACTGTTGCATGAAACATGGGTTTTGTTGGAGCCAGCAGACTTCAGTTATGTAGAAAAGTAGAGAGTCTTAAACAAGGACATATATCTTCTTTCTCTATCTGTAAATAGTCTCAAGAAACATCTTACTGTTGCATAAGAGCAGTCTGTGGCGTCAGATCAGTTTACATACAGCAGGCACTACTGTCCTGCCCTGATTATTGTAATCTCTGCTTTTAATTAGATGCTGAGATTAGGAGCTGTTGTGCTGCTTGGTGCACTCGATGTGTTCCCTATCCGTCCTAGCTGCTACGGTGTCCCTTGTGAAACATTGCCTGGTAAAGCGAGATGCTCTGAAAAGATCTAAGCACAGTTTACTTTACAGACACATTAAGGGACAGCTGCACAGAGAAGAAAAATACACCAAACCTCCCTTCTTGAGAATCTTTCAGGAGGTTAAAATAGATACTGACAAATACCTGGCAAAAAATTAAGTGTTGCAGTAGGCTGGTGTTCTGTGTGCCTTTTACTTAGCTGTTAATTTAATTTAATAGTATGGAGATCTTACTCCAAAGTCACTGTTAACTCATTAGCTTCCAGTTTACAGCTCAAGTCCATTCCAGCTCCCTGATGTATCATGTCAAGTGTTAAATTCATACTGGTGGATTTCCCATGAATTTCGTTCTGTTCCTGGGGCTCCAGTTCTCAGTCATTTCTTTTTGTGTATTGTGCTGACGATGCATCTTAACCTTTTGATCAGCATTTTTTGAGCCAGTGTCTTGGAGATCTTTGCTGAAATAAGTTCTCATGGCACTTCATAGGTGAATTCTTTAATCTGTTATTCCAAGTACATGAATTACGTTCTTTCAGCCRGCTCTTTACCTTCAGTTTGTCTGTTCATGTTTTCACTAATAGCTCTCTCTGTCATGTTAGTCAAACATCTAATGAAGTTCTCACCACAGCTGGCATTTCCTCTTTTTCTGAAAAATAGATTTTCAGTTTAGTTTGAGATACTTTAACTTCAGTAAACACTGGTGCTATCCCAATTTCTGTTTGTTTTCTTATTCTTCATTCTTTTTTTCTTCAGTTTGTTTTCTTTTGGCTGGATTTCTGTAGTTGTATACAAACACCTGCAATCATGTATCTTTGAGAGATGAAAACATCTCTATATTTTTTTAATAATCAGACCTTGTACACTAAATATTTGAGAGACGAAATTATCATAGTGCTAATGTTGCCAAGCTTATTTGCAGGTGTGTACCACAAAATGAGGCAGTCTTTGCACAGTCCTGCCTCTTCTCCTGGTACACTGACACCTCTTCCCTGCGAATTAAAGTATCAGTGTTTAATCACAGCAGTGTCTAATGGAAACACTTTTATTTAGACTGACTTCTAATGAAAGGAGTGGTAACATGTTCTACACACCTACAAYGTGACATTTAATCTGCAAGTTTTATCTGGGCCAGGAGTTGTAGCTATGCTTTAATCTTGCTGTATTAATCCAGCACACTCAGTGCCTACGTTCAGAGCTCCAGGTCRGCTCTCAGTGATTCCCAAGCGTTTGGATTACAAGCTGTTGCCAACTCGCAGCTTTTCCCATCAGTCAGAAGGGTCTGCGCTCAGCCATGGCCATTTACAGAGCTGTGCAGATGAATTTCCATTGCCCTGAAGCCAACGGGAGCATTTAGCAGTAGAAACYTCACTATGGGTGACTTAAATTCCAGCTCTGTGACATTTCTGCAGTTAATAATGTCCCCATTTATCTGTGTATTGGTTTTCCACTCCAGAYCTGCTTCATGGCAGCTGTGAGTCCATCAGCTGCAGAGACCAGAACTCTCATTTGCCTGAGACATAACTGATGTGCAATTCCTGCCATAAAAATTAAAAAGAAAGGATTGAGGTAGGATTAAACTCTCCTGCCAATTTGAGATCAGACAGGAGAAAGTCTTGCAGGCCCCTTCCTGTAGGCCRTATATAAGGGTTGATAAGGGACAAGAATAAATCTGGAAGTGTCACTTTCATGAGGAAATGACAAGCCAGAGCTGCATGAGAGTCTGCTGCAAGTATGTGGCTGCTGGTGAAGTTAATGAATGTGGCCTTGGAATCTGTAATTATTACAGTCAGGCAGATGAGTGCTTAATTCTGCCAGATGGGAGAGCTCCACTCTGTCCACTCCAGAACATGCCTGGGGGTTTCAAACAGATACGCTCTGCAAAAACACTCTGGAAGATGCATCAGCCCAAATAGGTAAGTTCTGTGCCTTGTTCTGTTCCATCACTGGGAAGTTTTTGAAGGTTTGTGGAGTCACTGTGATCGACAGGTTTGGCTTGGTTGGGATGCACACATTTCCATCCTGTGCCATGTGCTGGGCTCTCCTCTGCAGGCTGTAATTCTTCCTATCAGCCCACACAGGCTTTCTAATATCTCCTTTCACACTGTCAGAACACAACTGCTGAATTTTTACATCCAACTTCTTAATTTCCATGCAAATGACTAGTTAGGAAAACAAACAAAAATCCCTAAGACAYGTTGTGCTTCACGTTAAATGTAGAAACAGAAACTCCTTAAAAACAGTGATGGTTTAACGAACGGTTTTCAGCTTTTTCTTTGTTGTGACCTCACAGTACGGGAACAAGAGCTCTGTGATAYGTTTTGTGTTGGTTTTAATATTCTAAACTAAAGGTAGTAGACACGTATATACCTCTTTTTCATTACAGTAGATGTTTTGGGAGGGTTTTTGATTTTTATATGCTAAGGCACTCTTGTGACATGAGGAAGACTTTGGTCATCTCACTTTGGAAACTGTAAACCTTTTTTTTTTTTGAGTTTTATAGTTTTGAACGAGGACAACTGAGATATTTGGAATTAAGCAAATATTTCTGATTTGTTCTTGGTCCGTATTGCTTTAACAGCAGRTGTTGTGCTTGGTATCCATGGTGTAAAAGTACAAAAATTCTGCAAAACCACAGGRGAACATGAAGTCCATGCTAAGGTGTTGTCCATCTTTTGGCAAGGGAAGTTAAATCAAGTACCAGGAAGATGTAGAAGTTGATTTCAGGGATGGTGCAGTGTCTGACCATATCTTACACCTTGCTACTGGTAAGAATTAAAACAGAATGCCAAAACAGGAGGATTTTTTGCTCTCTCTTGTATGGGAATATACATCGAGCAGTTAATTAGATTAACTTTTCTCAAAAAGCTAACAGTGATTAGGGCATTGTTCCAAAACCAGTGGCTGGTTTTGAGTGATAAATTGAAGGGGCGATAAGTGGCTGGGAGCCTTGGCACCTCCAAGAGGAGGGATATCAGCTCCTGGATTCAACACTCAGCTGAAGTTCCAGTCATGCAAACCAGTCTAAGATAATCTGTGCTCTTCTGCTTGSGGAAAGTCTGTTGGTACTGTTCCCTTAAAATGTGTATGTAAATGTTTTCTAATTTTATCCTTTCAGAAGTGTTCTGTTGCAGCTGACATCCCATCTCGACTTACAATAAAACCATTTTGTAGAGTAAATTGATGGGTTTGGCACCCCACTACTTGTCTCTATGCCTTCACCAGCCCTGAGAATTAAAATACACCTACTAGATTTGCATCATGCAAATGCATTTTTCCATGATCTGAGTCAGTTTTTTCCTATCCCCATGAAAGATTAATGTTTTCGATAGCAGTGACAGTGTGAGTCAGAGCTGTAACTGCGAGCTGGGGCTTTGCCATGGCCGCACACATCTGCTTTCCTCTTGTGGCATGGTACAGTTAAAGCTTTTGTTTTCTGTTATTACAGGGTTTAATTTTGGGGAAACTGAAGAGATCTGTTAGGAATACGAAGCATGTATTTCATGGACATTGGGCCTGCTTTTTTCCTGAGTAATTATTGTGGAAGAGGAGCTGTTGAATGCTTTTTGCCTTGTCCTTTGCAGATAAACACTGTACCTGGTCTGTTGGAGGACTTACAGTAAAGAAATACTGTGTGCTTTTGCCCTTATTTTATTCCTGCCCTGAAGAGCTTTACCTTGGTTGCTACCAAAAATTGTGGTGGGCCCTCTCACAGCTCAGGATTTCCAGATGTGCAAATCTTTTCAGCAATTTTTTGTGAAGAGTTGCAGCCTTGGTGTGTTACTTTGTAAAGCTCAGCTTTTACAGCACTCACGAGAAACTTACCTAAATGCTTACAAATTCGTTTAAAATCAGGGGATGAGAGGAGTTTATTGGCACGATGCAGTTTCTGGGAGTGATAAACATTCAGAGCCTCTGAAAATTATGTAGGTTATTTACATTGACCTGAATCCGTTTGAACCGTGGCTGCTTCCTGATAGTATTTTAGTCTCCCTCTATGGAGCTGAAGTCTAGTTCTGGAGTGCTGCCTGCCACCCTTCAGCAGCAGCTTCTGGTGGGCTATACCTAAAATTTAGGAAGATCTAAATTCTAGAATTTGGAAAGTCTCTTTGCCAGGAGTTTTTCAGAGGAAGAGGTGGCTGTTTATGAAGCAATTTGCACTGTAGCATGCTTGGAAAGTGCTCTTGTATAAAATTAAAAATTAAGTGTGGAACAAAGGAACAGGCTGAGGGGTGAGTACAGAGCACCCAACAAACGCTCTCTGTGAGCGACACTAATGGTCATGAAGTCAGTGGCCTCAAAAGCTCTGGCACGTGAACTTCTCAGCAGTGGTGTGCCAAAACCCCAATSTTTACAAAATACATGGTCCTGTCAAATGCAGTATTTTTGGGGTAAATTGGGAAAGCACAACACACTCTTTATATGCCTTCTGCTGTGAAAGGGAGCATTAACTGCTAACAATAAATAGGTAGGTTGTAGTATTTCARGGTTTCAGTTTGTTAGGTGAAATTGCTCTTCCATTCCAGCTCCCAAGTGGAGTTCTCTGGAGTTACTAAGCTGTCATCAGCCACTCTTTGCTGGGCAGACAGAGATCTTCCCAGGGGACTGTGCAATGTGCAGCTTGAGCCCTGCCCAAGAACAAAACACCTCCAAACTCTTTAAAACAGAAAGTGCCTGAAAATTGGCCTCTTCTGAGAAGCTGGGAGGAAAGGGATACAGGAGCAATATCGGTGTCCTGGGATATTTCAGTGAAATGGTTTGGAGAGTCAGAGTCTGGTTTCTGAACTGAGAGACCAGGGACCRGGTCAGCCCCAGCACTGAGTGCTCCCAGTTTTTTGCAGAATATGGCATCACCTCACTCCCAGTTCGGGCTGGAGCTTGGCATCTCTTTCAGGTTTAACATAATGGTGTTTATGCAGTAGCTGCCTTAACACTGGCTCCTTTGTGCACTCATGTTTGGAATCTGCTCTCCTGGAGGAAATTGAGGTTCTCAAGCCCTGCATACTTCCCAGAATGGGCCATTTCCCTGGTCCACTCACCCACTGCAGCCAAAGGTTACAGGTTTGCATTCCAGAGATTCCAGAGCACCTAAGTGAATGCTATACACTGATGTCATCTTGAGCACAGAAACCTCATGTTCACCTTTTATTTTACATGAACACTGTCAGGCTTGGCAGTGCTGGGTTGAGGTCAGACTAGGTTTACTGACCTGAGTTAAAATATGATTCTAAATCAAGTTTAGAAAGTGCTGTTGATTCATTTGAAACTAGAATGGTGTAGTAGCTGTGACCAGCAGTTTTGTGAAGTGAAGCAGGGCAAGATTCATAGTGAGATAGTACCTTTTATTAGGCCAGCTGCTTTTGGGAAACAGATGTGTGTTTAGATAGAAATAGAAATAGCAAACTTGAAATTTGTTCTGATTGAAGCAGTTGTTCTGATTCAATTATGAACTTAATTATACTTAATTATACTAACCAGTTAATTTGAGGGAGTGGGGGGTGCTGGTACCTGTGTACTGCAGCAGGATGACAGAGATAAAATGATCCAGGTCACAGTTTATCCCTGTGGAAGATTTGTCTGTGTCTGGACTGCGGCTGTTGATGGGCTGCTGCTCTAACCAGTGCCCAAGGAGTGATCTGCATTAAAAAKTAATAATAATAAAAAAACCAACCAGTGGCTGGATTTACACCATGGGCTCACACTTGAATGAATGTATCTGAGGGCTGGGTGAGCACCAGGGTGGGAATTCCCTCATCTTTTTAGGACTTACGTGGCTGCAAAATGGTATGGAGTCTGTTGGTTTCAGTATTCAGAAAAAGTTGGTGTTTTCATGCTGTAAATTGCCACGGGTCAGGATACAGAGGTTAAAGGTGGGGTGGTGGTTTTGTGGTGCTAAAAATTACTTTTGTTTTGAAATTATGTGACTAAGTGAGAAACTGAATGCAGACAGCTCTGTGAGTTTGGTTCACTGACTCTTCCAAAAAGTTATTATAGATACCATGTTTCAAACCCAATGATTTGAGCCATAACATTAGGCAGCAGGTGAATAAGGAGCTAAATTTTGTGTACATGGAAGTACACAAGGTCACATAAGCAATATTTTTCAATTCCATTATAGTTTCTTTTCCATTTACAGTTTCATTACATTATAACATTACACTTAGAGTATACAGTTTCATCTTTGCTGTTTCTAAGCTCAGAAACTTGACACCTGTTTAATCCCAAAACAGTCTATGTGACGTGGTAGCTGTTGCTAAAAATTGCATTTCAGTAGCCTTGAAACAGTGAGAATGAGCTGAGTTACTCCGAACTACTTAAAGGTCAGGTCTTCATTCGTGCTCCTAAGAGTAAAAAGAATACCAACTAATTTACAAATTAATTGTACAAAGTCTTTGGTACAGTAGCACTTCCTTCAGACTGCTTTTGGCTAATAGTGGACAAAATTGTCCTTGCTCTGGAAGCCCTGAAGTGCTCGTGTTTGAATTCTCACCTTGTTCAGGGATCTGTGCTGTGGTGGTGATTCCTCACGTGTTTCCAGGGCAGGAATGCATGCTGGAAAAACCATTCTCTCCAACTGTAAATGTCTGTGGCAAAGTTAAATACAGCCCATTAATATGGACTGAAGTGTCTCACTGTGAATATTTTTAAAACTTGTAAAAGTGTCTTTGAATTTCACYGTGTTTCTCTGGAGGTTTGAAATGTGTTGTAGGCCAGGGCATAAGTGTGTGCCTGGGGACTGGGGAAGCTGCTTTCAGCAGCTGGGAAGGAAAAGCCACCCTCTYTGTGATACCATCCCTGGTCCCTGCTTAGAGAATCCCTGGTGGTTTGTGGCTCCAAAATTAACAACTTTTCCAGCTCCAACCCGCTTACCACTTAGTTTAGGTGTGCACCTTGATCTCCCCACCCCAGCATTCCCAAGGGCGYGGGTATATTTAGTTCTGGTTTCTGGTTCTGGAGTCGCTATGGATGTGGCATCCTGCACCTTATGGTCCAAGAGCTGCTGTCAGGGACTRCCTGRGAATGGGAAACGAGACATGACAAARTGTTACTTTGAAATGGTGATGACACAGAGATGATGGACTTGGGGTGAAGCTGTAATGATGCAGCCCTTTACTCTCTTAGGTCACTGTGAATTGAGTGCAGCTGTAAAAGTGCCTTGTGCCACTGAAAGATTAGAAAGAGAGTTGAGCCATTGTATAAYCTGGCTGTGCTTTAGCACGCTCATCTTTTCAAGTGGAAAATATTTTCGTACTGTTTAAATTACCTTCTAAAAATATTTGATGTTTTTACTACATCATTAACTGTAAGGAACTGATAYTGATCCCCCTCCTCAGCCCAACCCTTTGGATTTTCCTGAAAATAGCATGTATGTGCCTGCTCCTTGTTCACACTGAGGCCTGGGTAGGAGCCACTTGTTTGAATGGAGGTGTCAGTGCAATGAGGGTGAAAATCATTTCACAGAAGTGATTTAACAGAGCAATATCCCACATTCGTGGCAGGAACACCGCTCCTGTAATAAATTTAAATCAATTTATTGCACATCACTGACTTCCGCTATTTTATTTTAAATTCTGTAACCAGATCAAGGTCAAGGAAGCAAAAGATGAAAGGAGAAGGGGAAAGGAAGCCAGAAGAGAGGAGAGGTGGCAGGAAGGGGGGAGCAGGACAAGGAATGGTTTGGAACAGGGTAGCAGAATCAAGCTCTCACTTTGGGGCTGGAGGGATGAGCATTGCTTGTTCAGAAGAACAGAGAGGAAAATGGGCTTGTCTTTTGGGCCTGTAGGAACTGGGAGGATTGCTCTGAGATTTTTCTCCTTGTTTATAATGATGTATTGGTACTATTTCTAAATACCAAATTATTCTGTGGCTAGTCCTTATGAATGTATTGTTCTTGTACAAGCTGCTGAACAGAAGTGCTTGTGGACTTCTGATGTGCCAAGGAACTGCTGCAGCGCCCGGGATTTCAGAGGGAAGGGTATCTAAAGGCCATTTCTGAATATGCTGTTACAAGATTTTGCTGTAGTGTTTTGGTCTGAGATCAATGAAATATGCTTTTCATTTGATTCATGCTGGAGAACAAACAGTCTGGATATTCAGATGCCTCTTGAGGTCGATCCGTTTTCTTTCAGTGAAGGGAATGTTTTGCTTGTGCTTAACTTCTTCCTCTGCACTAGTGTGAAATTTCGTTTTAAACCCAAATGGCCCTTATAGTTTCCACCAGACTTTATATATATTATCAAGTGTTAGTTAATCTGTTCTCTTGAACAGTTAGTTTTCTTCTGTCTGCAAGGGTTTGAGTGTCAGAAGTGAAAACCCAGGAACAAGAAGCAGCCAAGTGTAAATGTCTGTAGAACCAGGTGGGCTGTGACAGCTGCCGTTTCAATATGTCACATTTGGGGTAAGTTGTTCCACACTTGGAGTTGTTCTTTGTATCTGCAAAGCTCCACGTGAGCCATTTGCAAGCTTGGTATGTTTTTTTATGTGAAAGGGAAAGAAGGATGATGTGCAGAAGCTGGCTGACTCCAGGAACTAATCAAATCCAATAATGTTGTTGATGTTTAACCAGTGAGATAATTCTATACCATGTTAATTGTATGAGGCATGTACAACACAGAAAACTTCCATGGAAGCTTGGAAGGGGCTTAAGAAGGTGAAACACGGGAGTTTATGTTCCCTTTACAGTGAAATGTTCCTGAAATTTTTTGAGAAATCCAGGGGTCAAACACCCCATTCTCATCAGGACCTTGCACAAAACACATTCATTTGCTCCCACATGGAGAGAACTGATCCCCAAGAAGGCAGGTTTTTGTTTTTCAGAAGGAAGAATTCGCCCTCCTTGTTTTATTTATCACATATATAAAATCAGTTTATGTGTATTTGATTTAAACTTAAACTTTGCTTTGAGATTTATAATGCATTGTGGTTTTGAAGGAATTTTCAATAACTTCTCATCCTAGTATAAATTATTTGTTAAAAGCAGCTTTAGGTAATCAATACCTGCACTACAGCAGGAAATCAGAACTATTGGCAACTGTTGTTTTATGTTTACTAGTTTGAACTCTGGTCTCTGAAAATTCATGCTGTAGTTTCTCTAAAGCTTTTCTGGTATTAAATACCTTCCCTGGGAGATTTGCTTACTCCTGCACCCTTGTTGTTGACTCAAGCTGATGACTTTTGTGCTTAAAAGAAACATTCGGTAGTCTGTCGGGTGTAAGAACTGTGAACAATAGTTTTCCGGGTCCAGAAAATGAAAATACAGGTTTCTACACAGATAATAGTTTTAAAAATGCTTTCTTTTTAGTGTTACAAACATTTTTTTGAACTGTGTTGGGAATTTGGTTTTGAGCGGGCAGTAACAGGAATGTGGAGAGAGAGAGATACCCCTGTATGTGTAGGGAGATACAGATACATCGAGACATAKATGTATGGAAGATGATAGGGATCRATTGCAAATAATTTAACCTGTGATGATGAAAATTCCAAGTAAGTAACTGCATTTCTGTAGAGTTAGTCCCTTACACGGTCTGGATCCTAGAAGAACCTGGCCTTAGAGAATTCAGATGAATTTTCTTCATACAGTCTTGTAATCATGAATCCACTTGACTTCTGCTTTCAGAGATGAAAATGACAGTTTTCCTCTTTATTTCAGGATACCTTTTATCTGTGTATGTGGGAAGAACGCTGAGAGAACCAGCTAAAAATGGGTGTTAAAACATTCACTCATAACTCCCCTGCTCACAGTCAGGAGATGCTGGGGAAGCTGAACATGCTCCGGAATGACGGACACTTCTGTGACATCACCATCCGCGTCCAGGACAAGATCTTCAGGGCACACAAGGTGGTTCTGGCAGCCTGCAGTGACTTCTTCCGCTCCAAACTCGTTGGCCAAGCAGAGGACGAGAGCAAGAGCGTGTTAGACCTGCACCACGTGACGGTGACGGGGTTCATCCCTCTCCTGGAATACGCTTACACAGCGACGCTGTCCATTAACACAGAAAACATTATCGATGTGCTGGCCGCCGCCAGCTACATGCAGATGTTCAGCGTGGCCAGCACGTGCTCGGAGTTCATGAAATCCAGCATTTTGTGGAATACACCCAACAGCCAGCAGGAGAAGGTGCTGGATGCGGGACAGGAGAACAGTGCAAACTGCAATTTCACTTCCCGAGACGGCAGCCTGTCTCCCGTCTCCTCCGAGTGCAGCGTAGTGGAACGAACCATTCCCGTTTGCCGGGAGTCTCGGAGAAAGCGTAAAAGCTACATCGTTATGTCTCCYGAGAGCCCCCTCAAGTGTAACACACAAACCAGTTCCCCCCAAGTGCTCAATCCTTCCACTTCCTACCCAGAGTCCAGAAATCAGCCCGTGGACTCGTCCTTAGCTTTTCCCTGGACTTTTCCTTTTGGAATTGATCGAAGACTTCAGTCAGAAAAGGTGAAGCAGGGGGAGAACTCTAGGACTTTGGAAATGCCTGGGCCCTCCGAGTCCAACAGGAGAATGACGGATTACGTGACTTGTGAGAGCACGAAAGCCAGTTCTCCCCTGGTGATCGAGGAAGACGTGCGTGTCAAAGTGGAAAGGCTGAGTGACGAGGAGGTTCACGAGGAGGTGTCGCAGCCTGTGAGCGCATCCCAGAGCTCCCTGAGTGACCAGCAGACGGTCCCAGGGAGCGAGCAAGTGCAGGAAGATCTCCTGATCAGCCCTCAGTCTTCRTCTATAGGTATGACCATTTCTGGAGTTATGTATAGCAACAGGCACGTGAGCACTGGTGATTTTCTTGGAGGAAATCTGCCTTGTGGGTTTTCATGCTTTACGTTTGTGAAACTCCCTTTTATTCCCCTGATTTATGAAATGTTACGCATAAACTTGGAATTCTTTAAATAACTTTGCAGAAGGCAGCTGAGAATGGTAAGCCTATGGCAGCCCTCTTTATTCAGCAGAGGTTGGTAACTCCTTTTTACCTCTAGTTGCCTGACTGGGGAAACTTAATTCTGCTTTCATTAGTGTCAAAAGGCACGATCTCATCTGAGCTGCAGCACCAGATTTGAAAGGCTTGTGCCTGTAGCCACAAAGAATAGTTAGAATAGTACTTTGCATCAGACATCAAATCTTGTATAATCGTGACAGAGAGCCTTTGTAAGAGGATTTGCAAAATAAGTGGTGAAACACTGTCATCTTAATGCCCCAGACAAAAATAAAACCGCACAGTCATAACATTGAGAATCTTTCCATTTCTCTGGGATTTGATTCTCAAGTTGCTTCTTCAAATGCTGCTGGTTGCTGAGAGAAATCTTTTTTCCATGAAAGACAATTTGAAACCAGTTTTGGGTTCTTATAGCAGGCTGTTCTTTATTAAGAGCTAATACTTAAAGGTTACTGGAACAATCCGGTTTTTCCTGTGCACAGAATGCATTGAATGGCTTTTAGTAAATCAGAAGATAGAGGTTTTGCAATATTTCTAGTTTAATTATCAAAATTTTGCCCAAGTCAGCTGGTTTACTCTCAAGTGGCTTGACCTGTGCTCAGCAGAGTTTGTTTACTGAAAGATTTTTAATAAAGCCTGTTGTGTTTGAAGACCATAAGAATGGCAAATGTACTGCTCTGCATCATTCAAATAATGTGTACGTGAAGGGCTGCCCCAGTTAATTAAATAAATAACTATAACAAAGTAAATAGCTGTGGCCTTGTAGTCTGCATTATTTGTTTGCTTTGGTCAGTGCAACACTGTGCCTTCTCTGGAGAAAGTGAGATCAGGCTGACCTTCCAGAGTAGCAATATACAATCAGTGTCAAACTATTCAGGTAATACTCACTAAAGAGATGAAAATATTTCCCATTTATGCCATCCTTTGCTGTTGGGTTGTTCTCCAGTTTGTATAGCTCACGTGTTGATATTTTAGATTGAAATGCTTTTTCCAGATGAAAATGTTTTCTTTATTGGAGACAAGGATGTTTACCTTTGCTGAGGAACAGACTTTATATCTTATAGTTTAAATCTTTAAATGTAGTTTGCCAAAATAGTGCATAAATTAAAAACTAAAAGAAACTATTTGTTTGCTAGGGAGTCACCAGGAAAAGAGGTCCTTGTTCAAAACCAGGTTTTGATTGATTCCATTTTTAACTCGTTATAGTCAGAACTGAAAGACTTTGCCAAGGCCATGTGATAAAAGATGCAAATTATTTCATCAAAGTAATTATATCATCAGAGACAAAATAGGACAAGTAGCAATAATGATTAGGGAAAGYTAAAAATAGCATATCAAGTGATATACATCATAAATATATAAATAAATATCACACCAAGGCAGCTTAAAGAACAAACTGGGTGTAACCTCCAGGCTACAGATGAGTAGTTTTGTGTGCATGGGGTAGAGAATCTCAGGCTTTAGTGATTATAATTTTTAAACTTAAGTATCTGTCATTGCTGTTAGTACAGCATGTTCTGCCTTAAAACAGCTGCAGAGAKAAGAAAAATGTGCCAGGGCAAAATCTTTAAAATACAAATCTGCTCTTTGTCTTTGAATATGTTTGAATTAATATTTAGTGGTCTCGGCATAATAACCATCCTCAGAATGGTTTTTATTCATGTTTTGCTATAAAGGGAAACAGTGTTCTTGCTTTTTAGCACAGTTATGATACAGCACACTTTGTAGCTAGAAAGCACTTTTTACCTCCCAAAGATGCATTACTTTATGCAGTAATGTAAGAACAGTAAATGGAGGCAGCAAGATCTGGTAAAGTACAGCTTTTTCTTCCCTGAACATAGTTTCCTCATATAATTGCATATATTTATCTCAGTGTTTTATAGTGCACTTACAAAAGCATTCTTGCCTCTCTCTCTCTTATATTGCAAAAAGCTCTTATTCGCTCTTTGGGAAATTTAAGAATTGTTCATTTGCAATTTATTATATTTGGAAGCACTTTATAATACAGAAGGAGACATGGAGCAGGGACTTGATAAATAAGTCATTATGGGTACAAAACCAGCTGTGTCTGAGAAGATACTCTCATAATTCATTGGCACTTCTGGCATTTGAGAGGTGAAGGCATGAAATTAAACCTAAGAGCAGTTAGGCTTGTTTTTCAGTAGACTTTCATTTAAGTATTTCATGAGAAAGAAGGATAAATCAAAATGGGGGGATCAACTTTTGTAACTTGATAGATTGCTTAGTTGATGAATTTCCCAAGCATAGTTTGTCACCTCTTAACAAAATCAAAGATTTTGATTTTACTAATTGTGAAGCTGCCAGAGATGCAGTTTTCCTCTTGTAACTGGCCCCATAACGTGGCATCACATTAAGACAAGARCCTTTCACTTCAGATCTCTCATTCTTTTGGACAGAATCTGCACATTTTCTGCTTTACTTTTCGCGTCTTTGTTCCTTCTCTTTGGTTTTCTCTTTTGTCTGACACTTGCCAGTGTACACCTAATGCTACTTGATTTTCCTAGTGAGCTTTAGGGTTCCCAAATCCACATTGCTCACGTACCCCTCTCTTAGAAAGCAGAATTATTTTACCACAGCAGCAAGAGCAGCTCGTAGCACTGTCCTGTGCTTTGCTTGTCCTCGAGGTGTAGGGAGAGAAATCTCCTTCTCCATCTGTCCTCGTCTCCCATGGATTCAGAGGGGGAGATCAGAGGCTGCTTGACCAAACTCCCAGAGGTGATGAGAGAGGCCCAGATGAGCAACAGGCACATCAGTGAATTAAGGTGTGGGTTTGTTTTAGTGCTGCATTTCCATTGCATTCTGTTCCCCAAGCCCCTTGAACTACATTTGCCCCGATGTCTGTGCACTGAGCAGAGCTCTGGAGTGGTTTTGTTTATACGTTTCTCTAACAGGTGTTTGCTCTCTTTTGTGTTGCATTTCTGATTTCCCAGAGGGCTCTTCCTGTCTCAGCTGCTTATCAATAAATGCAGACATTATCAGTTAATATATTTATGGAAGATTTGGAGCACAAAAGCCATTTAGTGTAGCAGGTTTGAACTCCTTATTGCTCAGGAAGTCTTGAAAAATTGACAAAATAGTCTTTATGTGAATGTAACATTTCTGCTTTACAGTGCTGGTACTGGATGTGTTTTGAAAACTGGCTGTATTTAATATTTCCATTTTCTAGGTGTGCCAAATATGTACAATTTATTGAGTTGTCAATTTACTGGATAATCTGTGCAGAGAAGCTGATTTGTAACAAGTTGCTTCTGGGAGTTMTAAATGACTTTCCCAAGACACTTTTATTATCTTATCACCCAGGAAGCAGCATCTATCAGAGAYTTGGGAAAGCAAGCTTGATGTGTATTTACCTGCCCCCCAACCCTTTTTGAACAGTTATTTGCATTAAATTGCCCTTTTTTCTTTGCCTAGGCTCAATAGATGAGGGGGTTACAGAGGGATTGCCCACACTCCAAAGCACCTCTGGCACTAACGCTCATGCAGACGATGATGATCGGTATGTACCAACCTGGTGTGCAAAGTGTTCTGCAGCAAGTGCTGTGCTGTAATTAACCTCCCCAACCTTAATCCCAGAATGTTTGTTTAGTTGTTCCTCCATCTAGTTCTCTGTGTTGATCAAAGTACAATCAGTGCGTGGAGGGGCAGATGCTTTAGAAGAATGTAGGTGATGAAAGTCAGACTCTGCTTACTCGTTGCTTTTTATTTCCTATCTATTTCCAGGCAGCACTGGTGAAGATAGTCGTGTTTTTGCTGTTTCTTCATCATCGCTCCTTATTAATAAATTTTAATTAAACCTCTATGTGAAACATGCATGCTAAAGGTGATATGCAGCCCCAAAAGCAACAAACTGAAAACAAGGACCTAGCCCTGACTTCACCAGACTTTGCTACTGCAAGCCCCAGAACAGGCAGAGCAGCCTTAAATCTCTTCTCCCAAACTTTCTGCCTGTAGCTTCTTACCAAGAGGCTGCGTGGCACTTGCTGTAAATATTTAGCAGGCTTTTGCTGAGCTGAGCTGAGTGATGTTTTAAGGGAATCCCTTAAAAGGGAAGGCTGGCCGAAAAAACCAAACTAAACCGTGTCTGTTTGGTCAAAGAGACCTCGTAGTTCTGTTAGAGCCAAGTGAGATACCCCCACGTGGCGTACAGGAGTGCACACAACTGCTTTGACTTTTAGKTCTTGCCTGTTCCCTCTCTAAGCACATTTCTTCAAACTGGTTTTTGCTGGGGTTTATAAGACAGGTGGGTTTGAGGAAGAAGTGTGAACCTTTGGAAGTTATTCCAGAAACTGTGTCAAGAGAAGCTCCCTATAGAGCTAATGCAAGAGCTGCATTTTCATAGCTCATAAAATCTTTCCCGTCATTTCCATCTAAAATCTGTCCCACTGTAGGATTAAAAAGGGAAAATAACTGCTTAGATAAGACTTTTTGGATGACATGGAAGATTTTATCTATCTGCTAACAAACCTGAGTATAAAAATAACACCCAGCACTTAAGGGTTGAATTAATAGTAGGAGCACATGTTGCACTAGAACTAATCCAGGCTTATACACCTATAATTCTGAAGTCAAGTGGCACACATATTTTCAGCAGTGGATTATTTCAGAAATTTCCTATAAAGCTGCAGAGCTTCAGCACAAACTGCATAGAAAACTCAAAAGATAAAAAATTCTTTAAACACACTGAAAATTCCCACTAAGAGAAGGAAAGAATATTTACCTCCATGCCATGTGAGATCAGAAATCCTTATGGGTTTTACAGACTGAGCGATACTCAACTCCTACAGGAAACTCTTTAATCTTGTGTGTATCAAGAGATACCTTGTGCTCTCTCTTGATGAATTTTGCAACTRGAACTTTTGCTGCTGAGAATTCTGCACTCAGAATTCAGATGCCCCTTGTTTTCACAGTTGTAGTGACATCCTTTTCCGGAGTAAAGACAGTGTAAGTGTTGATTTTAAAGAGATGATGCTAGTTCTTGCCCTCCTGTGCTGATCTGCTCTGTGGATTTTTGTATGATGTCTAGGAAAATGTATTTGTGTGAAGCACATGTTCCATTCGTGTGAATGTTAGAAGTCCCCAAATCCAGCATAACCCTGAAGCCAGCCCTCTGGGCTTGAGGTGAAGCAGAGCAGCAGAAGGATTTCCCCAGTTAGGAAAACTTTCTGATTGTGAGRCGGCATCATTGTATCTTTTCTCAGGACATTTCAGGCATTACAGTTTAGTAAAGCTAAAGTTGCAATGTGCTGGCTGTGGAATGAATAGTCAGGGTCAGAGCAGTTCCCTGCTGCCAGTGATGTGTGATCTTTCAGCRGGCTGTGAGCAAGCTGAAAGGGCTATTTCACCAAAAAATATAGACCTTAATGCTCAGGGAAGGGAAACCCCAGGTAAGTACAAATCCTGTTGTTCCCATGTTTGTACCAGAAGATTTGTTATTTCACTGTGCCCTTTAGCAAGTTCCTTGCCTGAGGACTTGGATTAGAGCACTGTAGTTCCCTTAAACAGTTTGCTGCTAGAGGCTATAGAGGAGCAATTAGTCAGTTTTAAATAAATTGCTTTGRAACTTAAATTGTTCCTTATTGCAGTCTGTGTGCTGTTTTTTAAACACAGCACTGGAGCTGTGCTCATGGAGTTCTTTGAATCAGAAAAAGAGCAAGTATTGATTCATTAGATTAATATTTTAAACTTAGAAATATGCAGTTATAGATAACTAGTATTTGTTCATGGAACTTGGATTGAGATGAAAAATTAATTGGCTTTAATTTCATTTGTAAATATCACTGAAGCTGCAAAATACTCCTTTGCTTTTCATTTGCTCAGCTCTTTAAACTCTTCCTCRGGGACTGTTTAGTGATTGCAAGTCATCGATATGCTGGAGAARATGCCCACGCCTGGAAAATAATGTTCAGTTTGCAGTTGTGCTGAGGCCTGTTGCCCAAAGAAACCGGAGTCTGAGCTTATTCCCTGGGTTTGTTCAGATGTGCAGAGTCAGTGACTGTAAGACTTCAAGTGCAGATCAGACACATTGCTACAGACCCAGAGATTTCCAGAATAAATGGAGATTGCAGCAGAAATGTGACGTGCCAGTCCCTTTCTTCTCGCACAGAAGCGCTCAAGGGTCAGATTTTCACAGACGAGGCTTCTTCAGTCGTTTCTCTGGCTTGTTTGTAAATCAGTGCCTTTTTTCTTTGTAGTCTGGAGAACGCTCAGTATCCCTACCAACTCTACATTGCTCCTTCCACCAGCAGCACAGAGAGGCCCAGCCCAAACGGTCCCGACAGACCCTTTCAGTGTCCCACGTGCGGGGTCCGCTTCACTCGCATTCAGAACCTAAAACAACACATGCTTATCCACTCAGGTAAGAAACACCACTGCTCCCCAGAATTCCTGATCCACTGCCTCGCTGTGCAGCAATTGGGATAATGCAGGTTTTTTTACTCACCTGCCAAGTGCTTGAGAGCTGATTTCAGAAAGACTGGGTAGAGGTTTGTCTCGTTGAATGCTTGTTTTGCTCCCTGGAGTCTGCCTGATAGTTGTGCTCATGGATGATTAGCATTTGTGTGGACTGAAAAAACCTGATTGCCTGGGACTCATCAGGATAAATCATTTTCCTGAAAAAGATCTGAGATGAAATAAAGTATACTTGGCCCTTTTATTGCACAAAAGAAGTAGATTGAAATTCTTCCTCTGCCATGTTGTAATTCTCTGCTGTGTTTTAGAGGAGACTTGCAACCATAAGAAAGTATTATCTGTGTCCTTGCATTGAAGAATGTTGTATGCCTTTGGATCTCAGAATTTTTGGAGGGATTGCAGGACAACTGAGTTGGTTTGTTAATCAATTTAGCTCCTGCAGATAGCACAAGCAGCCAGAGGTTTGTGTGAATGCCTCCTCTGGGCCTTGATCCCCAAATTAATTTTGATTCCTGACCAAGCATGAACTCCCCGATGTCTTTGCTATTGGTTTTTTCAGGACTTGTCAGCATTATCTGGCAATAGGATTGACATTTGAGGGAATAAAGGGAATATTGAAGGGTTATTGCACTTGGGCACTAAGCCTCATGTTTTAGCATCTCCTRGTTTGAGTCTGACTCTTCCCTGGGCACAGAGGCTGTTCCATTCTAGGACAGAGCAGCCACAACTAACAAGGTCTGKTTTTTTCACTGTCAGCAATTATTTGTCGAATCCTTTCAAGCAAAATAACCAGATATGTGTTTAATACTTTAAAAAGCAAATTCTGTGGGCATATCAGGTATGAAATGATCCCAAGCCYGTTGTTAAAATCTGACAGCAAAGCATCCCTGGCCAACCTGTCAACTGGCAACCCCTCAGTAAAGTTGGGAGAGATCTGAATAGCTGGTTTAGGATAATTAACACGCAGAAAAGCTCTCAAAGCTTGTAAATGTTGAAAGTGTTTTCGCGTGAGCAAAATGGTTAAAGAGATTCCCCTCAAACTACCAGAGGAAATAGATGCCCTTGGACAGTAGGAAAGCATGAAAAGTTTGAGCTCCACCAGACCATATTCCAGTTTATTAACTTGTTTTCACATGCTTAACAGGGCATTTCAGTGTAACCTTAACTACAGCTTTCTCTGTCTAAAAGCCCTCAATTAAAAGTTCACCTCCTGCTTTGAAAGTAAGGAAAGCAGAGTGAAAGACTGGGGGAATTAACAGCCAGGGCTGATGCACATTCAGCCTTTTGAAAAAATCTTTTCTATTCCTTGACAGCCCTATTATGAATAGAGCTCTATATTCCAGATTCTTAGCCTCATGTTTGGATTTTCCCACTTTCTGGAGTTCAGACTTTTTATTAAATCAGAAGGTTTTGGTGACTCAGACTTTTATGTTGTAATAGTTCTGTTTGTGTCATGACACACTCAGCCACTGCAACATGTTACAGAGCGCATATGGTTTTGGGTAAGAAATGAAAAATGAGCTAGGAACTGAATTTCTAAATTAATACAAGAAAAAAATGAGTAGCATGAAGCTAAACTGTCTTAGAGAGCTGTCTGTCACGCAACATTGCTGAAAATTCTTGTATAGTGTATTGGTTTTGCTTGGCCTGGTTTTTGGTAGCAGGGGGAGCACAGAGGTGGCTCCTGTAAGAAGCTGCTGGAAGCTTCCACCATGTCCAGCAGAGCCAATCCCCGATGGCTCTGAAAGATGGACATGCTGCTGGCCAAACCTGGGCCAATGAGAGAGGTTGGTAATGCTTCTGTGATGACATATTTAAGAAGAAAATCAAAACAAAGTCACAAGATTCTGGGATTCTAGTCAGAGAAGGGGAGGTGGTGAGAACACATGAGGGAAAACAACATGGAGACAGCAAGGTCAGTGGAGAAGGAGGGGGAGGAGGTGCTCCAGGCATCAGAGCTGAGATTCCTCTGCAGGCCGTGGTGAGACCATGGTGGAGCAGCTGTGCCCCTGCAGCCCCTGGGGATCCACAGGGGATGCAGAGATCCACCCACAGCCCCTGGGGATCCACAGGGGATGCAGAGATCCACCCACAGCCTGTGGGGATCCACAGGGGATGCAGAGATCCACCCACAGCCCCTGGGGATCCACGGGGATGCAGAGATCCACCCGCAGCCCCTGGGGGAGGTGCCCACGCCGGAGCGGGTGGATGCCTGGAGGAGGCTGTGATCCAGTGGGAGACCCGGTGGAGAGAGGGGCCCTGCTCCCAGGCTGGAGCAGCCTGTCCTTGGAGGACTGCACCCCGTGGAAGAGTGACCCACGGCGCAGCAGTTTTGGGAGGGCTGTGTGCCCGTGGGAGGGGCTCACGCCGCAGCAGGTTTGGCAGGGCTGCTGCTCGTGAGAGTGGACCCGCGTCAGAGAGGTTCACAGAGAACTGTCTCCCGTGGGAGGGACCCCACGGCCTCACAGGGGAAGATTCCTCTCCCGGAGCAGAAGAAAATCGTGGTGATGAACTGACCAAACCCCCATGCCCTGTCTCCCTGCACTGTCAGTGGGAAGGAGGGAGGGGCTGGGGGGAAAAGGTGTTTTTAGGGCTTATTTTATTTCTCATTATCTTCCTCTGATTYTGTTAGCAATAAATTCACTTKGTAACTTTAAGTTAAGCCTGGTTTCACCCTTGAAGTGTTTCTACTGATCCTTGTCTCAACTAATGAAGCCTTCGTTAATTTTTTTCCCCTCTCTCCTCTGCCCAGCTGTGGCAGGGGAGGATGAGCAAGTGACTCTCGTGGGTGCCTGGCATCGGGCCAGTGTCAAACCACGACACACAGCAAGGTTCCCACGCAACATAAAGGCTCCCACCGCCCCCTTTTATCACCATTCCTGCTGCATTACAGGGGCATCCGTGTGCACACAGTCCCCCTGCCAGAACACTTCTCTGAGGCCAAAGGCAGCCAGAAAAAAACACTGCAATTAAGGGTAGGCTGATAATTGCATTGTTGGGAACCAGTCTGGCACAAGAATCTCCCRAGATCAAAGGAGTTCAAAGGGGTTGAGATGACTGCAGCATCAGGTCCTTGCTGGCTGTGCCTCAGGATCTTAACCATGCTCTAATCCATGGGGGCTTGTGTTCAGTTCAAACCGTGGGGAAGGAGCCTCGGGACAGGTCACAGCGATGAGATTTGCTGGAGGTTGTTACTGAGGGAGTGCAGCTCTGCTCTCTCTATTTGTTTTAAAGTTAACCAGAGAATCTCTTTCTCAAACAGGGCTTTGCTGTGACCGGCTACAGCTGCTGTCCCTGTGCTGTAGCACTCTGGGAGGATTTTGCCCGTGACTCGTGGTTACAAAAGGTGAACGTGTTTGCACTCTCTCTTCCACAGGCATTAAACCATTTCAGTGTGACCGCTGTGGGAAAAAGTTCACCCGAGCTTACTCGCTCAAGATGCATCGCCTGAAGCACGAAGGTAAACGCTGTTTCCGGTGCCAGATATGTAGTGCCACTTTCACTTCCTTCGGGGAATATAAACACCACATGCGCGTTTCCCGGCACATTATCCGCAAGCCTCGGATTTACGAGTGCAAAACATGTGGCGCCATGTTCACCAACTCTGGAAATTTAATCGTTCACCTGAGGAGCTTGAACCATGAAGCGTCAGAGCTAGCAAACTACTTCCAGAGCAGGTGAGGTGCACAGCAAAAACCTAACAGGGAAACTTGCCTTTTTTTTTTTTGCCTTTTTTTCTTCTTTTTTTTTTTTTTTCTTAGATCACCATTTCCTGCTTTCARGGCAGCCTGCTGTGCCTCTCATCAGGCTGCCAGCTAATTCCAGTCAGATTGATTCCTGCTCCACTCTCTGTTGTATCTGATCTGTCTTAAAGCATGGGAGCTATATAGGAGGCCACTGAAGAATCCAGTGATATGCAGAGGCTGGTTCTGGGTTACTTAATTTCTCTTTTCAGTAGTATCTATGGCCAAGCTAATGGTGTGAAGCCATAGTGTTCTATACTAGAGTATCTGTGATTTGATATTGATTTGCTATTCAAAATCTTGTACGTAGCCTGTTCACTTTCATAGGGCACAGACTTCCTACTTTGTTTTAAGTGCTTGCTTAACACTGTGGAAAGATTGCATGACTCCAAACCTTCTCTTTTTCATTTTCTAGATGACATTACTAAATGATTAGACTAATAGGTTTGGAAATAGTAAGGGCCACTTGGACATTATCAGGGCACAAAAGACTTGGCATATCTCACAATTCCTTCAGTCTGATTTGACAAACACGAGGTTTAGCAGAGCTGACTGTGAGTTTGGGTTGGAGCAGTGAATGCTGCAGTCATTTAAGGATTTCTTTTATCTGACACATTGCCAGGTTGGAACCAAAGCACACAAACGTGCATATATGTGATATATGTATATACTTGTCCCAAGTACAAACTTCATGTCTGGTGCTGAAAACTTGCAAAGAAATTTATTTTCATTATGTCCTCATGCTCTGAAAATACAACTGGAGCGTTTGATAGGTTTTCTTTGGATCCACTCAGCCCTCAGCTGTTAGGAGTATGTAGCAGAAGCGTTGTCCAGAAAGGATTAAAAGGAAGTCTTGCTGCTGCTCTGGGGGATATTGTACCTCAGACATGGGAAGGGCCACATTTTGCCAGTGCTAAACTCATTTTTGTTTCTATTTTTAAAGCTTGAGTGCTCCCTTTTTTTCAGTGATGTTTTCAGTGCCAAATATGTTCCAGACATTAACTTTCATTCTCATCAAGGTGATACAATCTAATAATAAGAAGCTGCTGTGTAGGAAATACGGATGTGAAATAGATGCCATTGAATAAATTCTGTGTGTGTGGAAATGAGAACCAGGTTATGGTGCTTAGTGGAGTATGTCACTGCCACAGTCTTGGACAATGTGAAATGAGTACCTTTGTTCTCTGTGCAATGCAGTGTGTAGTTTGTGTGATGTAGCTGATACCGTGGGGTGAGAAATGACATTTCTCTTCTGTCCTTTACCTCTCTTCTAGTGACTTCCTAGTACCGGACTACTTAAACCAGGAACAAGAGGAGACCCTTGGGCAGTATGAGCTAGGGGAGCATGGCTTTGAAAACAACTCTTCTGTCCAAATGCCTGTCATTTCACAGGTGTCGTCAACTCAGAATTGTGAAAGCACTTTCCCCTTGGGGTCTCTGGGTGGGTTGGCAGAGAAGGAAGAAGATGTGCCAGAGCAGCCAAAGACTAACGCCACTGCTGAGGGAGCCGCGGGTGACCCTCCGAAACCGGAGCTGTCATCTATTACTATCGAATAATTCATGGTTTGGTTTAATTTTTGTTCTTTGGAAAGTGCCTGTGTTTGGTCCTGTACATTTTAATTTAATTTTTGTAAACAAAAAGTGGGGAGATTTTCCCCTTATTACTTTGTAAGCTACGCTTTAAACTGAAAACTGCGACAGATGTTACATTATTTTTCATGACTGAATGATCACTTCTGTGAAAATATTTAAGACTGATTGCACAAAAAAAGATCTTGTCAGAACATCATGGAAGCTGTGATATACTTCTAAAGAAGAACAACTGGTTCAGATCACTTTAACTATTCCTTCTTCCACAGTTAGAGCAGCTCATTAAGTTTCTCTTGCTTCTGCAGGCCCTCTGGTTAAGGGAAAAAAATCAGAGGAAACCTTTTTCAAATGATAAACAAAAGGATGCATTGGAGATCATGACTGAACAGTTTTGAGTAGTTTTCAGTGGATACTTTAATCTTCTGCATAAAGAAGTGACACTTCCTATATGTGCCTGCTGTTTTTCAAAGCGCTTACTGTGCCCCCGTGCTTGGAAATGGTGAGCGGTTTTGAAAGGAACAGTCACACACTTCTTCAAAACACATGATCCCTGTCCATCCCAGGTGAATGCCAGGTATTCCTACTTCTTCTATTCCAGTCCTTTTAGAAACTGCTTGATCAAATAGCCTAAACAGATCTGCCCAGCTAAGGTTAGGCGTGGAAAGTCTAAAGGTGCACCAGGAACTGGGAATGATGGAAAAGCGTAGAGCCATGCAAGCCTGACAAATACCTCCTGACTGGATCTGTCTGTAGATGGGGAGCCACAAAGGAAAACGAAGGTTTTCCTAAACTGAAATTCTTAAACCATGGCCAGATTGTGTTCATGGGAGGGACTTGCATTACAGCAGGTCAGGTGGGGCTGGTATTTGTGAAAATTAAGACCACGCTAGAAAATTCACAGAGAACTGTCTCCCRTGGTAAGGATCCCACAGCACAGCAGAAGAAAGAAATTCTTTTCCCTAATCGTACTGAAGAAAGATTTCTAGGAAATGAAAGACTGACCAAAAACCCCATGTTTTGTCTCCTTGCACAGTCAGTGGGAAAGAAGGAGGGGCTGGGAAGAAAGTAAGTCATTTTAGTTCATGGGGTTTAGTCTTTTAAGGATAAGCTGTTCTAGTTTGGAAGCAACGGTTCTCTTTATCTCGGGAAGCAAGGGTCTCCTCTCCCTGTTCGAGGTCCTGACTAGATTACAGCTTTCCAGCATCCACTCGCTCAAGCGTGGGCACTTTTCCTCACGGGCTGCGAGTGGATCTCTGCACCCCCCCATGCACTTTATGAATTACAGGGAAACAATTTGTTGTACCATAGCCCTCACCACGGCTTGCAGAAGAATCTCAGCTCCAGCGCTCGAAGCGCTTCTTCCCCCTCCCTCTTTTCACCGACCTCGGTGCCACCATGTTGGTTCTCTTCACGTGTCTTCACCTTTTCTCTGACTCGGGAGAGGGTTGCTGTCTGTAGGTTCGTTTGTTCTCAAGTTCTATCAATTGAAAAGTTGATTTATAGAGCTCTACAACGCCGAGAGGGCGATCCCATCCGGGCTCTGCATTGGGGAACTGCTCGCCATGCCCCTCGCTGCTGGCCACGTGGTCCCCGCACGAGCCATGCCGGCCACCGGCTCCACGCCGCCCTGGCCGCATGGGCGCTCCCAGCGCCGGTCCCGGTGGCCGCACGGTCTTGGCCGCGTGGCTGCTCRCGGTGCCRGGATGGGTGGCACGGCCCCAGCGGTTCCCTCGCCACCCCTCGGTGGAGGGCAGGAAGAAAGAGAGTTTCCCACATTTTTTTCTTTCTTAAATGTGTCATCACAGAGGCGTTACCAACTTCTCTAACTGGGCTAGCAACCTGCCCATCGTCAGAGCCTTCAGCCCTTGGCTCTGTGCCAGACAGAGTAGAAGCTTCGAGCAGCTTCTCCCGCCCACTAAAAAACTAGACTGTTTTTAAACTAACACAAACCTAAATTAGGAAGTACATTAGGAGATTTGTGATTTTTCTTACAGCTTCTGAAGTTAACTCAGTGTTTGATGCCAAATGCCCRTGGCCTACAGATGATGTGCTGAGTGAGTAGGTATTGCTTGATCTCAGTATTCCAAAGGCRTGATATATTCCCTTAGTTTTGAGTCTTGTTTTTTGTAAATTGTTGTTTTCTGGTTGGATTTGTTTTATGCAAACATGAGGGGGAAATGAAACCAATAGAGAAAGGTTGCTCCTGAAGAAACAGAAGACACAAAAGTCGTATTATATTGCACATCTATTTGTATTCAGTCAGCCTAGGCAGCTCTGATACTCTCTGGGTCTGAGTTCTTTCTATTAATAGCCACCTTTTGTAAGGAAAAGAGTTTATTGACCTTTGGAAAGAGTTTAAAGGCTTTCAGTGACTTAAGCAATTTTTCTTTTTTTTTAGGTAAAACCCACATATTTTAGTTAAATAGAGCGAAAACAGTTGGGATTTAAGTACTTTCCAAGTTGTTGGAATGAGGTTTCTCCACCAGATCCAAAGGGTGTTTTAGAAACATGCTGCAAAGAAGTTCTGTGCTGCAATTCAGTCTTGTATATCTACCTTTGTGAGGCTTCTTAAAAGGGCTTGAAGGAGAAATGCTTTTTCTGGGCTGCTGTACTGTGAAATAGCCCAGTGCCTGTTGATGAGCTGAATTTAAAGACCATTTCTCTTCCACTTCTGATTTCTCTAACTGAGAAGCCAGCGAGACAAGACAATGCCTTTTGCTGAGCTTTATCCTGAATTAGAGGGCTACAACACTGAACTCAAATACAGCATTTTCTTTTTTTCCTGACGTGTTATGCAGGTAAATGAGAGTCCTTTGTGATTCCTGTTCTGAAAAGTGTTTCACCCACAGCCACATTTCCTGACTATAGAGATGTAACAATCAAAGGTGGTCAGGTATAAGGTGGTGGACAGAATCTGATCATTAGAATCTGATCGTTGTCATCCCTTAAGTATTTTCCTAAAGAGTTCATCAGTGAGAAGGTGCAAATACTCAATAGACATATCTGGATATTGGATTTTTAAGACTTAAAAATTTGAGTCAGAAGGCAAATTGCTTTCAGAATACCAAAGAGAAGGGGGAAAGTTACAAAGACTTTATAGCTCTGATCTGTTCTTCCTTGCAAAGAAGTAAAGATCATTAACACCAAGGTACAAGGCAAGGCCTGGGGTTCATTATTCATTGCGTTGTGTGTTACTCATTATCTTTTCAACCTCCTGATCTCTGGGTAACATCTTAATTTAGTTCTCACTTTTCAATCTGGTTCAACTGGAGGAACAATAGAGTTCTTGGAGGATTTTGGTTGGTTGGTTTAGGGTTGAGTTTACTTGTTAATTTTCCTGTCTGTAATTGTTTCTCATTAATATCTCTTTTCTCCATAGAAATGAATATAGTTTAAATGCAAACACCATTTTATTTCTCCTCTCCAACTTGTTGGAAATGTTCAGTTCTTTGAAATGCTGGTGTTCTTCACAAGAGAAATGTAAAAACACAGGGCATCTTAAAACAATTTATGTTGTTAACGTGCTTGGATTCCAAATAAAGCAAGAGAGATAAATAGAAAAAACTTGCCTTAAACTACACTTGGGATTAAACCTAAAACAAAAATTTCTTTCAGTACATTATCAGAGGGTTTTGAATTCTGAAATGCATTTCTATTTCTGCTTGACAAGAGTCGAGGTTGGTCTGGTTCAACCCTCATGCTCAAAGCAGAGTCAGCCCCAAGCGGTGTTTCCCACAGCTGGAGTTCAGTTGTCAGGCTCGCAGAGACCACGGTCAAGTCTCTCATACTGAGAGATCAGTAGACTCGGTTCTTSAAAAAGGTTCTGGGTTCACATGGATTCTGAGTCTAAAAGGTGTGAATTTAAACTTTTTAAAAAAGTAATAGCTGCCAATGCAGTCAAATATATTTTATAAGACTATGATCCCTATATGTCCCCTGCGGGATGAAATTTTATTGTTTTTAAGCTAGGGTTTAAAGTTTTTATATGAGGGCTTCAGTCGCTTCTTGGTTGCTGGTTCCACCCTGCAGCCCAGGGTGTGGGAGCGCTGAGATGAGTGCTGGTCTCTCTCTGAGACAAACCAGGAAGCATTTTATATGCAAATCCAGCAGGAGCTTTGTGCACCCTGCAGGGATGAGAGAATTCAGATGGAGGAGCACCTGCTGCTCCTGCATCCATTGCAACTTCCACACCATCAGAATATGGAAAATAGCTAATTTTCATTCAGGCCGGTTACGTTCGAGTTTTGCTCACAAGGTGAAATCCAGTTTTGGAGGATTCTCATCTCCAACTCTAGACATAATAAATCCCATAGCATTGTGATGGCAGGTAAGAGGGTTCGAGGCCAGACTACCTCAGCCACATCAGAGGTACCTGGTAAATAGAGTGGGTTCCAAGTGTTGAGGAAATGTACCATAAAAGAAACAAATGTGAATTTTTTTAGTGCAACAGTACGTACTGCTCTGGGTTTTTGTTCACTCCGTGTGTGCTAGCGCAGTAACTCCGTGTCCCACAGGTCTCAGCTACAAATCTGGTTGCACTAAAAAAAAAAAGTGGAATCTGGTGCTGCCAGCCTGTGTGGCAACTGTACCTACAGTCTTCCTGAGGGTTGCTGAAGTCACCAGAAGAGTGATTTTGTTTCACCATTCATTTAGCTGATGCATGCTTTTGATATTCTGACCTGTAACCCTGGCTACACCGAGTCCTTGGACAGCTTCCTTGCTCTGTTCCTGCAGTGCCTTCACTCGAGGTGCTGCCCTACGGTGAAACCCCAAAGAGGGAAAAAAAGCGGAAGCTGGAGGAAAAAAATGTGAATTAAATTATTGTTGGGCTTCTTTGTGCATTTTTGTAACAGTGAAACCCCCTTAACTGTGCCAGTCTCCAGTCACCAGCCGTATATCCAGTCATCATCTCATCCCCAGTACAGCTTCTCTTGTTGATGCTGGCCACAGCTAGATTACTTGGCATGTTTATTGACCTAACAGAATTGGTTTTGGGGTTTGGTTTTGTTTTTTAATGTATACGATGTTTAAATACACTTCACATTTTATATAATACTATCTGGCTATTAGTATTTTTCAGGAACCATAGTTCTTGGTGGCTATATATATTTTTGTGACTTTTTTTGTAAACTAAGTGCCGTTTCAACGTTACAATCATTTTTAGAGTTATTGTAATCAATGTGAATATCATGTTTTTTCAAATCTGTTCTGAGCCTGTAGTGTTTGCTTTGTGATCATACGTGTAATGTATATATTCTGTATAGTTACATTGTATTGAAATACTAGCTTGTTTGATATAAGAAAAGTATGTATTGGGTACCTTTTTGCTAGCCTGGTTGTTTAATCTTTAAAAAAAAATGTTCCAAAATACAAAAAAAAAATAAATCTTCAAACTGGTCCCATTATAGGTCAAAATTAAGGGGGGAGAAAAACTAGTTTTGAGTGTCTTTGGATAGAAACATGAAGCTAAGATTTTTCATTAAAATATTAATGTTTTATGGAGTATATCTTTGCTTTGTGTCGTTATTTAACTCTGCCACAGTTTGTCTTGCAGTACAACAGAGTAACTTGGACCTTCAGTGAGAAGGTGCAGCTCTGTCCCTTGAGCTGCATTCTCTAATACCTTCTGCTTATAATGAGTCCCAAAATAGCTGATGTGAGGAGAACTCACTGGTGCTGAAGCTGTCACTGGGAGACAGGTAGATTAAAACAAAATTAACATTAATAAATGGTTACATGAGTAAAGAGTATTAAGAATAAAGCACACGTTTGTTTCATTTTCCCTTGTATATTACGTTGCCTTCTGTTCCTGTTCTCTTTAGACCTCGTTCTGCAAAATTGGTGGGGCCAACTTTCCGTGGGGTGATGTTGATGGAAGGCCAAGGGGGAGCCCAATCAAAGTAGCCAAAGCAGAATATGTGTACAAAGGACAGTAGGCAGTCACTGTAGTGGCAGCTGTGAGCTTCAAAACAGTCGTGAAACAGCCCAGAGTCACAGGACTTCAAATCCATCTCTGCTGTTTCTGCTGCAGATATATTTTGTGGTTTTGAAGGGATTTCTAATTTTTTTTAGGAGGGAGYGAGCATTGATGGTACTTCAGTATATTTTTCTCTTCAGTTTTTTTCTGTTTGTATAGTCTGACATTGTCTAGACTTTTCTAAGAAAAAGCAAAGCAAAGAGCTGTTTCTACAGCTCTTGCAATTAAAATCATTTTCCTCCTACAGACCCACCTGTCTGAGCGAGCTGGAGTCCTGGCTGGATCCACACATAACTTAGGAAAACGGGAGGTTTGTACCTGCTTGGCTGAAGTGGTGACTCTGCCCTGTACCAGCTGAGTAACAAGCAGGCTGGATGATCAATACCCCCACTGCCAAACTGTGTTCAGTGTCTGACACAGGAGTGAGAAGCAAAATGGAAAAGCTCTCCCTGGTGCAGAGTAGTTGGCCAYGATGGACCTTGGGAAGGGGTTGAGAGTTTCTGAATCCCCAGTTCTCATTTTCCTGAGGACCATGCATAGGGACAAGTGTCTTAACCAAGAGCATAATTGGAAGAGAGAGTTCATCTGGTCAGGGCTCTGGAGAGGGTGCAGTGTGAGAGGTAAAGGCTTGGGTCTCCCATAAAAGCAAAAATTTTGGTTCTTTGAAGCCAGCCCCCATTTGGAGTCTGCAGTGATGCTTAGCCGACTGTCCCAAATTAAAATCTGGCTGACTGTAAATGCACACACAGCACCCAGAGCTGAGCAGGGCAGACCTTCAATGGATGGTGAAGCTGTGAATGCACACACAGCACCCAGAGCTGAGCAGGGCAGACCTTCAATGGATGGTGAGGCCTGGGCTGGTGACTGGAGCAGGTTTTTCCAAAGCACGACCTTGTGTTTAGTGTGAAACATCTTTTAGCCATCCTTAACAAAGCAAGGGCACGCTATTGAAGCTTTCTGTGTGGCTTCCTTAGAGCATTAAGCATTTTATTCCTGACGGTAATGAAGGACTACTTCTTTTGCATGGAGGAGAACATCTGAGCTGGGACCAAACTCAGCTACCGAGAATGTGGCAGAGCAGGGACAAGAGTTCTCCCAGGGCTGATTGCACCATTCCTACCTAGGTGATATCCCCAGGAAAATGAAGCTGCTGAGAGAAACCTGGCTTGGATTATGCATGAAGCGCTTTCCTTGAGCTGCATCTCCAGAGTACCAAGGTAACATCACTGCTGTAAGAGCCGAGATTGCTGTGAGACCCTGAGCATGCAGAGCAGGGCAAGTGTGCCCATGGTAGAGCCTTTCTTACAGCCCAGAGCTTTGGGGTGCAGTCATTGTGGAGTTTGGGATCTGTTAACAGTTTCTCAGAGCACACAAGCATGCTTGAAGAGCAGATTCACTGATAGTAGCCCTGATTTCCTCAGCTGCCTTTCACAAATCCTTGAGAAATAGGCCGCAAACACCCAGAGTGAGACCTGTGTGTTTGAAAACCACTCTAAGGGCTTGAGTTAATTGCCTTTGAGCATGAGTTGCCTTTGTCTCAGTCACAAGGTCTCAGGTGAAGATAAGAGAGCAACTCACAGTGTATCTATTTGTGTATCTCACTTGAACCTTTACCTCACTGTTGAAGTTCGAACTCTTCCATCCAAATTATAAAGTTAATGAACTCAACRTAGCTGTGTGTTAATGTGAGTGGCTGTGCCCTGACTTTGACACACCCCCCTCTCATTTCAAACACTGCTGGATTCCTGTGGGAGTGTCTTTAGGAATGCATGCGCTGCATCTGGGTAAACTGCATTCCCAGTCTCCCGTATGCCTCCGTAGGTGCTTGAAATCTGTGTTTTGTACAGCTCCCATCATTCAGAAGGTAACAGTTTTTCCCCACAGAGCACTGCCTGCTCCCCTGAACGCGCACACGCAATCCCTGTGTGCTCATTCAGAAGGAATTTTGAACAACGACCATATGAAAACATCACTYGACCAACTCCTTCCTTGCTGCTTCCCCACAGAACAGCTGCTACTGCTGTCTCTTGGTTAATTCTCAGATGAAATGGGTTACAGGCTTAGACCTCCAGCAAGAGCCTTGCTTCTCTCTGTGTCAGCCCTTACAAGCGTCTCTTGAGTTTGGAGTGGAAAGGAGAGGTGTGGTCTCCTGCCACCCCATGCCCATCTCTAAACAAGCTTCTCCTCCACAGGGAGGCAGGGCTTATGGACAAGATCCTGTAAGGAAGCAGATATATTTTGTGGTCTTGAAGGGTTTTCTATTTTTTTTTTAAGAGGGAGTGAGCATTGATGGTACTTCAGTGTMTTTTTCTCTTTAATTTTTTCTGTTTGTATAGTCTGACATTGTCTAGACTTTTCTAAGAAAAAGCAATGTCAGCTACAAACAGGTTGCCTTTAAATGTGAAGGAACATCRAATAAACATTGGGTAGAATTCACTTATGTCAAAATGAAGTCCTTAACTATTTGTTGGCTTGAAGCATTCCTGTCTGCAGTGCAGAATGGCTTTCAAACTACCTTGGTCCCAAGAGATCTCTGAGCATGGCCCTGGCATTTGTGCCTTTAGAAAGACAGAAAACTAATGGTAAAATGAGAAAACTAATGGTAAAATGAGAAAACTAATGGTAAAATGGATCATTTCCATTCTCTGGGGGCAGGGAGAAGTCTCTCTCCCAGGTGAGCACACCCCTGGGTCAAAGGGACAATCAGGAGTGCTCAAGAGGAGCAAGGACACCGTGAGGAGTTTGGAGGAGCTGGCTCTCAATTCCAGGATCATTTTTGTGTGTTTGAGTGAAGAGACACACACAAGGAGAAATGATCCCACAGGGTTTGATGCTCCATCATTGCAGGGAAACACTCCACTGGTTTTGGAAGAACAAGGTAAATTACAGTCCCAGCCACTGAAGCATTTAAACAGTCTGCCTTTCCAGAAATTTAAATTGCTCCTTAAGAGCTTACCCATTTTGTGAACTTTACTTTTGCCAGTAGCTTCTCTGACTCAGCACAGTTTATTTTATAGCCTGTGTATTGATGGGGTGCACTGAGCTGTTTTTGGAGACTTTCTGTGCATAAACAGACCCTTGCACTGTGTAAAACAAAACTGGAGAGAAAAGACACCAGAGCACAAGACTAATAGACAACAGAGCTCAGAAAACCAAAACATCTCTCCAGGGTAGGACTTCATCTTCCCACAATTTAAACGAGAAAAATAACAAAAATCCTAACAAAACCTTTTATATAACTTCAGTGTTGCAGTGATCGGTTTCGGGGTTGACATGACAGCAATTACAAACAACAGTTATGCAACTGCCTCGTTGATTGAATTGAAATTAATACAGAGAAAGGAAGGAGCCAGACAAAAAGAAATGGCTTTGGGTTGAATTGTTATGCTTGAAAGAAATGAAAAAATGCTCAGGTCAGCCTCTTTTGAAAAAGTGAGTGTAAGCCCAGGCTGAAAAATCTCCTTGAAGAACAGACAGAGCGAACTGCTCTTAAAAATTCCCTTTGTGTCAGAGGCAAATTTGTGTTTATCTTCCAAGGCTTACAGCTCACTTTTTTTTTAATCTGACAGCTAGTTTGATATTTTAATTTTGCTCAAGCTCCTTTACGTCTCCTTTCTAAAAACCATTTAACAGCGTCTCACTGGGTGTTGTGATTCCAGCGTGGCTGATTCACGCCGCCGGAGGAGAGGGCCCACGTTCACGTGTGCATCCACATCACCCCCTCCACTCTCCATCTGGCAGGCGTGTGGATGTTTGTGAGTGGAGCTGAAGGCAGCATCTGGCATCCTGGGCAGGAATGCTTCCTTGGGGTGAATGCTGTTTGATAGGGCTCGGATTCATGTGAAGAAAACCTGGGAAAAGCCTGAGTCTAACTGGCTGTCAGAGCCCTGCCTGCACTGACAGGAGCTGCTCCGAGCTCATTCCCTGATCTCTCTGATGAGGCAGGATGCAATTACTGTTCATACAGCAATGGGTTTGTGCAGACATGAGCCAAACTCCTGGAATTAATTTGCCGTTGTGAGGTAGGTGTATCAAACCGTGCCAGAGTAGGTCTCTTATTGAAATACTGTGGATTTTCTGTTTCTCCAGAAAATGGAGAAAAACATTGGTCTCGTGCAAGGTTCCCCGCCCAGGGCAGGGGGTTGGAACAAGAGGATCTTAAAGGTCTCTTCCAACCCAAACCATTCTGTGATTCTATGAATTTCTCCTGTTGATTCAGGGAATAAAGCACCGAGGGAGAGATGGGGAATAGGAATTGAACCTGTTATTTCTTTGCTCCTCCTCACCTTTTTCACCCTGAGTAGTAGGAAGCAGAGGAGCCCTGAGCTTGTTGCTTCCAGAGGGAGAGGAGGAAGCAGATTTTGGAGGATCTCACACGAGATGGGTTTGCTACACATCCCACTGACGTGTGCTAGTGAGTGGGAGTCATCCTGGGAATTCACTGCCCTGTATAGAACAGGTTTGGTCAGAACAGTGCTGAAGGAAACCTGCAGGATAGGAAATACTGACTGTCCGTCCATTCCTGCTCAGCTGCCATGAGCTTTTGTGCTGGATTCCCTACCAGCTCTGCCACGAGCAGGTGTTGGACATGTGGCTTCATCCCCAGCAGCCTCCTTGCTGAGGAGAAAAGCTGATCTCGATAAAAGCCTTGTCTGTTGAGTTCCCAAAGGCCACTTGTCCACACCTGTGTTTCTTGGGCAAGGAACTGAGTGTTGCATGCTGCCCTTGGCTGTTCAGTGACATGAAAAGTCCAGTTGCTGTTCTTCTTCCTTGCCTTTCCTGCTTTCCTCCTCCTGTCTGTTGCTGTGGATTCTAAGGGAACAAGGAAAAAGTGAAAGCTCGCATGGCCTCTGACATCCTCCATGCCAGAAAGAAAGCACTGGGAGGTTAAACTTGATTATTTGCCTAGCCTTCCCCTCTGGAGACATGAAAAGATTAGAGGAGCTTGATCTATAGTGTGGCTGGGCAGCTGTGATGGGTGCTTTGTTACAGTCCAGAGCAATCAAGCTAACACAAACCAGAGCCTTCCCTGTAGCTTTATGGAACCCTTTAAAAAGTGATGGATGTTCTGCAGCAGGAGAGGAAGGGGAATCAGTAGGTTAGGTCAAACTGCAGAGCACGATAACCAGGGCAATTAATACCACTTAATGGGAAATTGCAAGCTCTTGGCTCCTCAGATATTATAGAGTTTATAATCCAGGGCAGACTGCCTTTGAAGTATGGCTCTCATCGAGGGAGGCTGGAGAGCCTCGCTACAACAAACTGTTCCATGGAGATGATCCTCGTCACTGTCTGCCATGTCTCAAGTAGTTTTTGGCTACCGGCTTTGCCCCTCTTTGTCTCAGCACTGTTGGAGCTGCGCAGCTCCGGGGGAGGGAATGGGATTCCTTTCTCTGGAGAACTGGGAGCTGAACTCGGGTGGCAATGGGGCCTTTCCCCCATCAGTTGCCCTTTATGCAAATTCCCTGAATCAGCTGCAGAGCTGTAACTGGGCACRAAGTGGTTTTGTCTTTGTTGCTGGTGATGGTGCCAGAAAGCCTGCAGCCATCCAGAGTGGATTTGCAGGACCCGTGCTCTGAGRAAGTCTCTCTTTGGTTTGCTGGCCAGCACAGAGCTCTGAGATGGGTGTTGGGAGAGACAAAGGCTGTAACAGCACTGACCAGGGCAYGTCTTCCTCTCCTTCAGCACCTTGCGTGTTTTGATCCCTTAATCAACCTGAGACATTCCATTTTCCAGGTACCTGCTGRTAGCTTAGGCAGCTTCTTTCCTGTCTTCTTGCCTGAAGCCAGAGAAGGAGGAATCAAACCTCTGCAGGAAGAGGGAAGAATCAAACCACAGCAGGAGAAACCAAAGAGAAAGAGGCAGTTCCTGCTGAACAAGCGTCACTAGGATATAAAAACCAGCCTCCTCCTGTCCTTGCCCTCTAGGTCTGTGCAGGGCTGCAGGTGTAAGTTACTGCTTTGTGCTGTTATGGCTTTCTCTGACAGAGTGCAGCCACGTCACTCCAGGGTTTCCTGTGTTCTGAGGCTGGCACAGAAGTGGAGAAACTGARGTCCTCGTGCCTGTGATATTTTTTATACCACTGCATAAAATTCATTACTGTGCTGGTTTTGGTTTCTTTTATCAGGGGTGTCAAGCACATTCRCTTTTCTCATTAAAACTGACTTTATTTTTAAACTCCTGAAGGGAGACTGGGGGAATGAAGAAGTGGAGTTTTAGTTTTCTGGAAGTCTCTTGGAAAGGAAATTACTGGATTATTGTAATTATCCCCAAAGCAAGAATATAAAACCTGCAAAATTGGAAACTAATTTTCACTGCAACTTTTTAATTTAGGAAGTGACTTTCATTCAGAGTCGGTGGTTCATTTTGAAAAGATGGAGGTTGTGGTTTTGTACAAAATACCTCCATGCTTTTGAAATTGCCTCCGGAAAATGTCTCCCTTTTATGTTTTAACACGGTATGCCTTGCTCTTAAAGGTTTTCTTCTGGACTTGGAAGACAGGGTAATTTCAGATCATTAAAATCCCTCACAAAGAGGACTCTGGCTTGGCCTTTGGGCAGGCTCAGGAAGGCAACGCTCCCCTACTTGCATTCAAGTCATGTTTGGTAGTTTGGCTTCGGGGCAGAGGTGCTTTTGTCACGGTTTTGAGGACTGAAAAAAAACCCCTTAATTACCCTTGTGAAAACCAAAAGGACTGTACTGGGAGTCACCAAAAGGTGCATGGAAAAGGGCAGGTACTGGCAGCCCTCCCAGCTCAGCCATGTGTAGGTGCACAGCAATAACCACGCAGCGAAATGCCTATTTATAGAAAACAAATATAATTCCATTGGAGCAGGAGAGAGGCTGGGCTCAGCAAATTGCATTAGCATATTGGCACAGTCTTGGTTCCTGGCCTGGAAGAGYGTCCATAACACAACAGTCTGCGTAATTACCCCAAGGTCCTGCAGCCCTGAGTGACAAAAAGCAGATTTTTGCAAAGTAAGCCCAGTTCTGCTCTTACCTCTCCAGCCCCCCGTCCTCAATCAAAGCAGTTCCATCTCTGCATAACCCTGTGGTGAATGAACCTCAAGTCTCTAAAGCCAAGCCCGAATTTAGCTTGTGTTTTTTTATCTCCAGAGGTGTTTCATTAGCTCAATTACAAGTGACATGTTCCACTATGTGCTGCTGACTGAAAAAACTCAGCCAACCTAAATCCCTCTCCAAATAGAATCCAATTAACCTCTTACTCCCCCTTCCTTTAATCCCCTGTGCCTCATGGCTCATTCACAGCCACACCTTTTAAAGAAGACCAAAGTGAACTCCCTGAGATAACTACGGCCTGAACTGCTGAGGTGTTTGTCTTGGGTTTGCTGGGCTGGGGTGGGCAGTTATTGTCCCAAAAGTCAGAGCTGTGTGTTTTGTGATGGTGTCCAGTGACAGTTCCCTGCTGCACAAACCCCCACGTGAGCCTGAGTGACATGGAGAGAATCCCAGACTGGTTTGGGTGGAAGGGAACCTTAAAGCTCACCCAGTTCCACCCCCTGCCATGGGCAGGGACACTTCCACTGTCCCACGCTGCTCCAAGCCCTGTCCAGCCTGGCCTCGGACACTTCCAGGGATCCAGGGGCAGCCACAGCTTCTCTGGGCACCCTGTGCCAGGGCCTCCCCACCCTCACAGTGAAGAATTCCTTCCATATATCTGACCTAAATCTACTCTCTATCAGTTTGAAGCCATTCTCCCTTGTCCTGTCACTCCAGACCCTTGTGAAAAGTCTCTCCCCACCTTTCTTGTCGGCCCCATTAGGTACTGAAAGGCCACAGTTAGGTCAAGCTGAAGCTTCTCCAGGCTGAAGAATCCCAATTTTCCCAGCCTTTCCTCATAGGGGAGCTGCTCCATCCCTCTGATCAATTTGGTGCCTCCTCTGGACTGGCTCCAGCAGCTCCAGGTCCTTGCTGTGCTGTGACCCCTGAGCTGGAGGCAGCTCTGCGGGTGGGGTCTCACCTGAGCGGGGCAGAGGGGCAGAATCCCCTCCCTCAGTTGGGTGCTGACCTCTGTGCACCTGCAGAGCCCCATCTGGGCCACAGGAGTGCTGTGGACACTGAAAAGCTTGAGCAGAGAGATTTTCCAGCTTTCTGCAGCGTTTTGTGAGAGTTCTGTCTTTCCCATGCAAGACAAAACAATGYTAGAGTTTTGTAAACTTCTTGCAGCTGCGGATTGTTTTGAAAGAATTGTTATAATTCTAACTAGAAAAACACTCAGAGATGGGTGTCTTAGAACTTAACCAATCCCCTTGGGGGGTGAATGGCAAAAAACCAATTACCTTATGCCATTTAACACACTTTGCGAACTAACATATAAAAGCCTTCTAAGAATTCATTAAACCAGCATCCATTTATCCCCGAGCCTGGACTTCGTGTCGTTTCTCTACTCGTCCGTGGGGAAAACAAAGGACAGAGTGCTGTGCTCRTGCCCACGTGCACTCCAGGGCCGGGCTGAGCTGCTGGGAACCCGCCGAGGTGCTGGGTGTTACTGCAGCTGCCTGCTCGGGGCTGGGCTCTGCCCTAGATGCATTAATGTCCTGGCAGCGCTGCTGCCTCGCTGCTGCTGCTGCTGTGGGGACAGCTGGGCGCTGAAGTCATCGGTGCGGTTTCTAACCTGGCATGGAGGGCTGGGATGGGTGACCTGCTTCACCACACGAGCCTTGCACAAGGCTGACCTTCTCCACAGGATCCACCCTGAGCCCCCAGCAGCAGCACAGGCCATGGCAAAGCATCCCGTGCCCTGGATGTGTGCTGAAGTCCTGAGGAAGCAGGTCTGTCAGCTGTGATTTGGAAACCCTGAGTGCTCGATTTGGCCACAGCCTCGCTTTGCAAATACACACAAACATCTCATTTTCTCCATTTTTTTCCATTGTACCCATGCTCCGTGTCCTGATGAACTTGTACTCCCTGGGAATTAGTGGTAGGATTATTACTGGAATTTTGTCTGCTTGCAGGCTCAAATAAACTCCTGATTTGAGATTTAGGCTGTAGCAGTTGTTGCATTTGGGTTTGTTAGCAGACAGTTATTTTTTAAAATAGTTTTGTCTTACAAACATTTTCCTCCAAATATAACTACAACAAATAAGCAGTAAAACTCAGAGTGGCAAAAATGTGCTTTTGAGGAGGAACCAGCCCTTGGGACTGCCCAGAACACGTTACAGCAGAGCTGTGGGGCTACAAAGTGAGGAATACAGTAAAAGACATACAGAAATCTTCATCTCTTCCAATACAGATGTTTTGTGTGTCTTGTGGGTCCTGGATCAGCACAATCCAGCTCTCTGTGTTCCAGCCAAAGCTAGTTTTGGAAGTATTGCTACAAACGGCACCATAAAATTTCGTATCTGTGTTGGGTTTCACTTTTTATTCTTGTAGGTTTCAACGTCCTGACAAGGATGTTTCAGAAAAAAAAAAAAGAAAAAAAAATTCTGGTGCTTGAACTGAGCCCAGGAATGCTGAACTGCTGTCCAGAATGAGTCAGTGTGTTCTGGGAGGTAGCAGAGCAGTCTGTCTGGGGAAGGCTGACGGGATCTGGATGGGTGTTTTGGTGGGCACACAGGCACAGCGCCCGGGCTGATGTGCCCAGGTCCCGGGTGCAGCCGTGGAGCGCTGGGACGGGGCGGGTGCCGGTTCCGTGGGGCTGTCCTGAGCTGCAGAATCAACACAGAGAGAACCAGTCTGGTCAGGTTTTCCTCAGACAATTATCTATTTATTCTCTTCGGATGACATCCCTCTAAATCCTTTGCTGGATTTTCTGCTTTTAATTCTCCTTTCCTCCCCGAAGCTGAACATCCATCCTTCCTGTCTTCTGCTGGCTGGAGCCCATCCTTGCCAGCGCTCCCAGCGGCTCAGACAAAGCTCTCATGTCTCCTGTCACCAGCACAAACTCCAGCCTCCTCCTCCTCCTCCTGCCTTGGCCCCCAGGCAGCTCAGGGCTCTTGGCTGCCAGGGGATTTCAGGCAGTTTCTCTGCTCTGAGCCCAGCTTACCCCTCTGGGTCTGACACAGCGACAGGCCCGGTCCCAAGGCTGGTCTCAGCCTGCCCAGAGGAGCTTTCCCCAGTTCCCGAACCAGGCTGGGATGTTCACAGGTGTCTGCCCGGTCCAAAGCACAGGTGAGCCCCATCCCAAGGAGCTCTGGGCTGCCTGAAATCCACACAGCGTTGCTGTGGCTTTGGCCTCTTTCTTCATCTTATGCTCTCTGTTCCTGGAGACGTTTTGTTTGTGCCCTTCCCCTTAAGAGGTCAAGTGCTTCCACGGGGAGGTCAGCCTGTAGTTTTCCATGGATCCAGACTGCTCCATGCACGAGTGGATTTGTTCTGTGATAATACAGCCGAGCAGGCAAAACCACAAGTAAATCAGCCTGGGGTTTTTTCCCATTTTTAATAACAGTTTACTATTCTGTAAGTGCATGTAAAGCACATGCCCTGTTCTCCCAGCCAAGGAGCTTGACAGCTTGTCAGCAAGAACTACCATAGGTCTAGAGTGAGTGATTTATACAAGTAAAAGCACACGTGCCAAGACCTGGCAACAGCCTCCTCCTTTTTTTTTTTATTGCAATGACTTGGCAACCCTCTCTCTTCTCCTTCATCCAAACTTTTGCCTTTTATAGTCTTTGAATAACACCTTTTTTTTTAAATATATGTAGCAGCTTCCCTCCCTTCTCTTTCAGCCATTTGCTCTCCTTATCTGAATTGGCCACGGGACAGGAGATCTTGGCTTCACAACAAGCAGTTCCTGACTGAGTACGCACAATCACAAACCAGACTGCACACGGCCTGGTGTTTTTGTGGACGGGGATGGGTGTGTCAGGGATTTGTTACACTTCTTACCTGTGTTCTGAGGTCTCCAGGTTCATCTGTGGTGCCTGTTTGTGCTAAAGCTCACCTTCCTTCACAGAAACGTGCACACACCTGAGCCYGCACCGGTGCAATCCGGAGTTTATCAGCATCGTTCTCGTGTGTTCAGTGTGGAGCGGTGGAACAGTCACTTAAGGAATGGCACAGATCCCTGTGTATCCATGCAGGAATTCTTACACTCATTCACACACAAACACAAGCCACCCTGTGTAACCAAAAGGCCTCCGACAGAGATCYCAGCTGGGTTATGCCAGGGTTTCTGCCTTTGCTGTCTCTCCCAAGCCTGTGCTCAGGTGCAGGCTCACCCACAGCTGTGCAGCCACGCGCTTTCTCAGACACCAGCATTCTCAGGCACAGACAGTCTCTCACACATAAGCTTATAGATTTATGATTTGTTGTGAGAGTGGAAAACAGCTGCTGCGGGCTAATCAAATACAGCAGAAGATTTAATGCAAAATATTGAAAAACACTGTCTGGTAGGAGGGTGAAACTCTGAAAAACATGCTGGTCTCATGGCGCTGGGCCAGCGCAAGAAGATTTGCACCTGGCCATGATAAACGTCAGCAGCGGGGCTGGAGGAGGCTGCTTCACTCTCCGAGGCTGCCAGACACACAGGCTAAAAGTCATGTTGGGTTTGGCCCTGGGAATAAGCTCCATAAGTCTGGGGCTGTGGTTTTCCAGGCAGAGCTGCTCAGCGTAGAGCAGCAGGAAGGAAGAGCAGTCCAAGCCTTGCAGGTCACTGGCAGAGCAGGCTGAAGTTCTTGCTCCTGGCTCCCTTCTGCCCATCTCTGTGGACACATGGAAAGCCTCTTTCTTCGGGGCTGTTGGTTCAGCACCTTTCACCAGTTTTGCCAAGGCTGAAAAGGCTTGGAAATAATTAACTGCAAAGGAAAGAATTTCATCTCAGATTTCTGCTGACTGACGACACAGGCAATTTATGATGCCATAAGAAGCTCAGGCTGGGATTATTTCTGTGTACACCCAATGCTGCTGCTTGGCAGCTCAGTGACTGTGTTGGAAGGGACAGAACTAGATTAATACCTTGTGGATTTCAACCATAAACTTTCAAGGGTTTGGAGTTGGAGGGCTCAGCTTAGCTGAGTGCAGACTAAAGCTGTGGCAACTTGCAACATCCTCATCTGCCTTTCCCAGTGCTGTAGGTGGGACTTGTCAGCACATACCTGGCAGGTATGATCTCACTCATCCATCTCCAAGAGCCAGACCATGAAAGGCTGAGCTGTGAAAACAGCACAGGATCTGTCTTCAAAGTGTCCTTCCCACAAAGCCTTGGCTTGGCAGCCTCAGACTGCCAAAACAATCCACCTGCTCCTGCTTCCTTGGGAGCTCAGCAGAGAAACAGGATACCTGATCAAGGCACTCAGAGACCGGGGCTGAAGGACAGCTGCATTCTGTCCCTGCCCATTCTTGGTCTGCAACAGGACACGAGAGGCTTCTGCTACAGTAGTGGCTGCAAAAAGAGGTCGTTCTTGGCAGTTGATGGTTGTGGGTTTAGTCCCTGTTATTCACCTGCAAAAGGTGTCAGCCTTTCTGGCTGGAAACTCCCCAGGCTGAACCAGCAGGTCGGTTCTGCTGCACACCCTGCCGTGAACTGGGACAAGGCTTCCTAAGGAGAAGAGCCATGGGGCAGTCGGGCTAAGCTCGCTGATTTTGCAGTGCCTGTGTGCACAGTCCTCACCCCWGCCTTACTTCCAGCCATTCCTGGTCTTTCCTACCCCCGTGTGCCGTGAACACCTCCCTGTCTTGCCGGGTGTTTTGAGATCATCGGGTGTCCGGGGCTGTTCAGTCTGTCCTCTGCAGGGAGGCACCAGCTGCACACCGACATCACAGCGCACCAGCAGCTCTGACTCACGGCTCTGCTCTGCCAAGGAGCCCATATTCCCTTTCTCCAGGGGTACACAGCCCTGGGTGGCATCAACTACACGCTGAATTGCGCCATCCAGGGATATGAGAAGCATCTGTCCCTCCCAGATGTTCAGTCATCTCGTTGTTTGTCAGATTTGAGGATGGGAACCCTCTTCAGTTATGTGAGACACTCACTGTTCTCAGATGTCTGGGAGAGTGTGTGGGGCGGGGGGAGAATTGTCTTTGTGTGACGCCAGCAAGGAATAGAGACAGAGGTTTTGTGCTCTGTGGAAAATAGTTGAAAGGCCTTTGAGCTCTGGCTAATCTCCATTATTCGTGTGTTTTCCAGCAGCAGAACAAGGGAGGAAGAGAGCAAAGGCAAGAGAGCAGGRCTGAGAATTAGTACTGGACATCTTTCCCGTGCTCAGGCGAGCTTGGCAGAATCCATTGTGGCAAATGGAGCTGGATGCAACAGAATCCAGGCTTAAGCTTGGCTCAGAKCTTAGGCCCAGCAGAGCCTCCTTAGATGTGCAGGAGCTTTGCAAGTAGCTGAATGCATTTCAGCCTGGCTGAACCAGACACAAGAGCAGCTGTTGAATTCAGTTGTGGAACAGGGCAGAGGGGAGCCATGCCCACCTTTGAGGCCTTTTTGACCACAGGCATTTTATTTCATTGGTTTTTCTACAGATTTCTTTTCTTCTTTCTCTGTAGATCAGCTTGTAGAATGACGTGCATTGCGGGCTTTGACCCATTCGTGTAGGAAAGCTGAGGCACAAAGCTGCAAAACAGCACGAGCAAAGACTCCAGGGAGCATTTTGCAGAGCTGTGTGCTGTACCTGAACTCCAGGTTAAACCTCTGGGCCCCTCCTCTCCCAGCACCCTGCATTTCAGCTGTTTGCAGAGAGCCTTTTGGTCTGAGCTGCTGTGTCCAAGCTGACAGGTGGGTTTGAGCTGCAGGGTCCCCACCTGGGTTTCATTTCTGATGGAGACATTTCTAAACCAGACAGGACTTGAGGAACAGAGGTCATGTGGCTCTAAATTTTTCTGTATGGGTTCAACCAGGTACGGACTAGAGCAAGGCCAGAGCAGAAATCTGGCACTGATTACAGCAGGGCCAGAAAGAGCTGTCCCTTCGGTATCTCCCTCCTACTTCTACTCACTGAAGGAAAACTCCATGCAGCCCCTAAACTTTCCTAGTGAACACTTGTTCCCTTTCCTCTGCACCGGCAGAAAAGCTTTGTTAAAAAGAATCATTTTCAAGATTTTGAATGTTTTGTTCCTGCCAGTGAGTCAATGGTTTTTCCAGTCCCTCCCCCACAATAAGTAAGTGCAGGCTGAGTGTGGTCCAGAGGAAAATGTGAGTTACACGTGTCCTGGCCACATGCTGCTCTGGTACCAATGATAACCAGATGGTGGCTTTCAGATCTCAGCTCTCCAGCAAGGAGAAGGGTTAGCAGGACTCAGGACAGAATAAATACATAACCCAGCCTTGCCCGTGCCCAGCAAACCCCTTCCCAACAGCAAGGGTAGGGCTGTGGTGCCTTGGTTTGTGGCTCAGCATCACCTGAGCTGAGGAGGACTGGGCTGGAGTACAGGAACCCCCGTGCAACAAACTCTCCTCACTGAGCCCAAACTCTGATTGCATCTCTCATCTCCAGCACTCTGCTGTACTGCTCATCTGCACTCCTTTTCATGTGAGCACATTTTCTGTTCTGGGAGAGGAAATTAGAGGGGCTGGACAAGGGCAGAGACAGGCCTTGGGCTAGTTTCAAGGTTGGGGGGCAAACCAAATGCAACTGGTACCTTATCATTTTGGCATCTTACTCATTAAGGATGCAAATACTGCCAACCATCTGCAGCTGGAACAGCTCATCGACTGCTTGGCAGATCTGAGGGCTGTCATAGAAGCAACTCTGTCCCAGAGGCAGTGCAGGAGCCGTGGTGTGCAGCAGGCCCCCGGTGCATGTCGGACGCCTTTGCCCTTGCATGGTGCTGCTTGCATGCAAAAAATGCCTGCAGAGCTCTCAGCTCCCCCAAAGTTATCACCATCACCATCATCATCATCATCATTTTCTGCAGAGTAATAGGAAAACCAAAGCCCAGGTATCCAGAAGATGATATTCCTGTAACAACCTAAATACCTGGGGAGTTTGGGTCATGGAAGAAGGTCCTCTCAGTCTGAGGTTGGTGTCTTAGTCTCCCTTTCTCTGCTTGCCTAGTCTTTGCTCCCACAGGGGGTGAGATTTCCCAGTGGTTTCCCGTTTCTCTCTGGAAGCAGCCAGTTCCTGCAAGCACTCATAGCTCACTTCCCTCTGTTTCTACTTCCTTATTTGGAGCCACTAAGGGAGTGAACAGGAAGAGATCCATTGACGATTTTTAGGGTAAAATCTCAGGTAGGTTGCCTTTATTAAAGATAAGCTAAGTACACAGAAAACATAAGCTTTACTCAGGCAGCAGTTCACAGGAACTTGGCAGAGGCCTGCCTGCATTTCAGAATCCTTCTCCTTTTTCTAGATGAAAGCCCTGCAGAAGGATTTGTTTTTCAGACAGAAGGCAAGCCAAGTTGGTGATTTCATCCTAAGGCAGGCTGTGTCAAGCTGGTCCTATTCAAACATGCAGGAAATCAACCCTGGAGCTCGTTCAGAAACGAGGATGGAGAGTGGGGGTAGAGAGAGGGGCCCTGAGGAGGACAAGAGCTTGGATTGTGAAACCAAGCTCAGAACAAGCAGAGAAGGTACCTGCTGTCAGGAACCCATCCCTCACCCTCTGCAGGATTAACTGGCAGGGTTTCAAGTAACATTTTTTAATTTCCAGCTCTTCCAAGCAGCTCTCCCATCTCTGTCCTCACCGACTGCTGTGAGGGACACACACAGCACTGCTCTGACAAGGGGTCAGGTGGCTACCACAGGCCGAGGAGAATTCTCCCAGTTCCCTCATTCCAGTAGGCTTTTTTCTGTTCAAAGCAATCATTGCTAATTAAAGCAGTTGTTT
>RAHM01000084.1:1868158-1894124 GCA_003713295.1 Parotia lawesii | reverse complement strand
AGAGGAGAGGAGAGGAGAGGAGAGGAGAGGAGAGGAGAGGAGAGGAGAGGAGAGGAGAGGAGAGGAGAGGAGAGGAGAGGAGAGGAGAGGAGAGGTTGCTCTGAACATGGGAACAGGGAAAAAAAGGGAGAGGGAAATGGAAAAGAGACTGTGAAGACTTTCTTTACAGACTCATAATGCTCTCCACTTAAACATTCGTGGCACAGCCATGGAACACCAGTGATAGAGGGGAGGCAACAGATGGCAAAATTCAGAACATTTGTCCTTGGGTCTGCTTCAAAATCTCTGAGCTCTTTGGACAGTCCATTCCCAAGCAGCAAGGGAAGGACTGTGGAGAAAAAATTGGCATAAATTTATCTTCTGCATTTTTGCAGCTGCCAACTTGCCTGTTGTTTAGTGAAGACATCACTCCAAGAACCTCCATCGCTCTGCAGCAGGCGGAGTCCAGCGGGTCACAAGGGAAACATGAGAAAAACCTGCTTGGGATCTGTGTGTGAGTGTGTATAATCCTTCATCCCTAAATAACATCTGCAGGGGCTTCTGAGCAGGGGAGGCAGCGTTTGCTGTCACTGCTGGAAAAAACTCAGACCTGCCCCTTTGCACTTACTCTGTCTACAGAAAAGCTTCAAGGGCTCCAGTCCTTCCTTTCTAGCAACTGCTTTCCTGAATCCAGAGTTTAGTGGTTTGGGTTTTATTTAAATCAAGCACTTTCTGATGTGAATAATACCAGCAAAACGTTTGTAACTTGGCCTGGAAGATGGGAAAAAYGCAGACACCAAAAGCCAAGGCAGGCTCTTAAATGTCAGTGCTCATTAGGCACTTTTTAACATTAGTGCCTGGTGCTGGAATCTGCCCATGCAAGCTGGAGGATGAGGAAATATTATTTGAACACATCTGCTCCAAGAGATACTGTCAGACTTGGGGAGCATCTTGTGGTAATTAGGGGAATTCATTTCATTATTTAGTCCAGCAGCATTTGTTCCTGATTGGTTTTTTTTTTTTGGTTTGTTTTTTTGTTCTCTTGTTTGTTGGTTTGGATTTTTTTCTCTTTTTTCCTTTTTTTCTTTTTTTTTCTTTTTGTGGGATCCATTAAAACTTTATTTTCTGCATTTTTTAACACCTGAAGAGCTCCCTGGCAACATTAAGACCGTATGTTCTCAGAGCACCTCCCTCCCTGTTGCAGAGCACGTGGGTAAGAAGCATTTTGGAAGTCACTGAAGAGAAATGTGCAATCAAGTATTGTACTGTAGTTCGAGTTCTTGGCTGGAAATACAACACAGTTGTAGAACAAAATTGCCTTTCCCCTTTCCTGTCCCTGCCTTATCTCCTCCCTCTTCCCTTCCCAATCCACACATCTGCTCTCCAGACAGAAGCCCCCACGAGACCCCCGTGCTGTGGTTAAAGCAAACCAGTTGCCTTTGAGTCTCCTGTCCAAAACACTGCCCTGAGCTCTCCCCAGTCACTGTTTTTGAGTGTTCCATACTTAGTGTGAAAGAAAGGGGTTGAACTGGATCATCCAGATTATGTCCCAGGCCAGCAGCATCTTTTCCCTCTCTTTCTAGCTGCTCTTGCCAAAGGCAGGGTGGTACCTGTGTTCCCCAAATCAAAACTCATCCCTCAGCAACTTCCATCTCCTGAGAACCACTTTACAAAATCTATTACAGAAAATAACAGCTTTAAGCCCTTCTTTTATTTTTTTTTCCCCTGGAAAAGGGCCCTCTAATTTTGTTTAATTAAAAGCTSATTCTTCAAGGCTCATTTGATGTCAGCTTTGAAATTCTGTGCATTTCGTTTCCATTCTTCTTCTTCTTCTGCGTGTTTAATTCAGTACATTTCCAAATAGGGTTTCCGTGTGCTCACTCCTTGAACCTCAGTGCTTTGTGTAGCACTGAGCAGTGACAGAGTTATGTCAACCTCTCTGCTTCACTGGGCACATTTGTTCCCTCAAAATCAACACAGCAGCTGGAGACACTGACATCTGAAACACTCCTGAAACACTCCAACACTTCCCTTTACAGCACAGAGTGCCTTGCACTGAACTCAAGCCAGAAAAGCAGGTGCTCAAGGATAATGGAGCCTTAGCCAAAAAAMCAAAAAAAACCTCCTTAGCTAGGAAAATACAGGTTCATGGGCTGGTTTTGTGACTCCCAGTCTGGCTACCCAATAGGGAGCAACTCCATGGGGTGGTTTTATTGACATGGAGCAGCTCTGTTGGGTGGGTGTTGATTGGGGTGGGTTTGCTTAAGGTCAGGCTTGGGTTGGGTTGGGGGTAGCTCAATCCAAATCTCTCAGTGAAGCTAAACACAAGTACCTGGCTGAGCTTAATCCTGCTCCTGGGGGAGGAGAGCTGGCRCTGTTTTCCCCACGGACGAGTAGAGAAACGAAACGAAGTCCAGGCTCAGGGATAGATGGATGCTTTTTAATGAATTCTCAGAAGGCTTTTATATGTTAGTTCATAAAAGTGTATTAAATGGCATAAGGTAATTGGTTTTTTGCCATCCACTCCTTAAGGGGATTGGTCAAGTCCTAAGACACCCATCTCTGAGTGTTTCTCTAGTTAGAACCATAACAATCCTGCAAAACAACCTGCAGCTGCAAGAAGTTTACAAAGCTGTGACATTGTTTTGAGTTACTTGCATGGGAAAGGCAGAGCTCTCACAAAAATGCTGCAGARAGCTGAAGAAATTCTCTGCTGAAGCTTTTTCAGCATCCATAGAGAGCTGGCTAACCTTGCCTTCTGCTCCAGGAGCTTCTCCAGCCCTTCCTGGGAAGGTGAAAGCTTGAGGGAAAAGGCAAGAATCTTATACTGGGGAATGTGATGGAAAAGGCAAGGATCTTATACCAGGGAATGTGGAGGAAAGGGCAAGGATCTTACACTGGGGAATGTGGTTTTGCAGGAGATGGATGTTGGAGAGCCTGACTGAAAATCCTCCTCCTCAGATTCAGGAGACCAAGCTGGGCAGCTGTGAGGATCCAGCACGCTGGAAAAGGAAGGTGGGATGTCAGTGGTACAACAAAATGCTCAAGCACAAATGCTGTGTGAATTGAGGTGGGGGGTAAAACTGCAGTGTTTCTGTCTGATCACTCTCTGGGGAGTGGAGATCTTGGGAATGCTGCYGGGAGAGCAGGCAAGGGTACGTGTGTTTCAGCTTTTTGAAAATAACTCACTTTGAGACAGCAAAGGTCATCCAGAAAAGAAAACCTGAGTTGAGACCAAGCTGTAAGAAACTTGCAAAAGTAATGCAAGGTCTCACCCTACTCCTTAGTTTCCATTTCCAGCACAACTGGCTGCTAGATCCCATCCTTGGGTGGCCAGGGATCCAGAAGCCTTTTTCTCACCTAAAGCAGGGGCAGAAAACAACCACAAATGCCTGTCTTGAAGAACAGAAGCTTTTATGGAGCAGCTCTGTTTTGTGTCTTTGAGATGAGCACTTTGAGAGGACAACACGACCAGAAGGTGCTCGAAGTGCTGGGAAGATGCAGCACGAAGGCAGTGAAAGGTGGGAGTGAGAACTCGTGTGTGGGTCCCTTCCAACTCAGAATACTCTGTGATTCTGTTTCAGGTGCCAGGGAGGTGGGCTGGGAGGGTGAGGGGGCTGCTCAGTTCAGTGCCTTTTGCCTGAAGCATTAACGTGTTCATGCCGAGGTCTGAACCATTTAAATTTTATTCCTGACTTTATGTGTGTGCACAGCTCATAAAATCAGTGATGTGGGTGCCCAGTGGAGATGAAAGCTTCCCACCTGATGTGCACGGTGAATAACAATGATAGTTAAGTTGCACATTTTAGAATTGTTCCTGCTCTTCTAGAAGGATGAAGCCCTGCCATGAAATGGAGGATTTCCTTAAGCTTTGGCTGTTTCTTAGCACCCGTGTTAATTTTCATACGGCTTTTCCATTTGTTTTTCTCAGGTTTTTGGAAACAAAATGCTTGGAGGTGACTGCCTGGCATCTGTGTCAGTGGTGGAACAGGGAAGATTGTGACCTAGGAGTATGAAATTGGGCAGGTTTCCCCCGGCTGTGCTGAGCAGAGCAGTGATATCGGGGGTCTCTGGATTAGGAGGGAGCCTGTGTTACATTCCCAGTGTGGTTCTGTCCTCCCCACACAGGTGGGAACAGAGGTGGTGGTGTGGGGCCCGTGTCTTCAGGAGTCATTTTTGTTGTCTGATACTACGAAAGGAGTGGTTGTCATGGTTACCTGCCTCCCTTTCCTGGCCTTGCCAAATGTCTTCTCTGGAGCCTTGGGCTTGGAGCAGGATTCAGCATTTCCCTCCTGCTGAAATCACACTTTGCTCCAAGCACCTTGAATTTCAAACRTGCTGCTCTGTCACACTGGGGTGACATTTGTGTGCTTGGGTGTCTTGGGAGCCTTTGGTGCTCCTGTCTCCTCACTGATCCTTCAGGACAGGAAAGAAGTGATTGAACTGAAGACATCTGTGGGCTTATTTGGGGGTGCAGCCCTGTGTTCACAAGTGCTGTGGGGTGTCTGGGTGGGTTCTCGCTTCACCAGGCCATCCACGGGCTCAGGGCTCAGTACAGACAGTGCCTCCCATGGAAAAACTCCCAGAGATCAGCCCAGCTCTACTTTTTCTCTCAGTCTTGGTTTTTAATATCAAACCAGTGTGGCAAGTTAGAAAGTGACCTGAACCACAGAGGTCAGTCCCCACAAACCTTTTGGATTGAATCTGACTTTTTTTCCCACCTTTTAATGCTTTTTTTCCTTCTTTGCCAGGAGAGGAAGCTTGAGTGAGAGGGGAGCAGGTTACAAAGAGTCTCTTTAGGGGTTTTTTGTGCTGCCTTTGGTTGGCRTTGCTTCGGAGAGGTAACTGAGCCCTGAAAAAGGGCTCATGCGAGTCATGCTAGAGTCCCATGCAGCAAGTGATGCCTGGAGAGGCCTCCTAGACACAGAGACTAGACAGAATAAGGGAATAAAGGTCAGTATTTATTTGAAAGGCCTTCGAAGGTCCCCCTGGGGAGCCAGAGGCTGTTCTCAAAATGGACCCTGAGATGGAYGACAGGCCACGAGTTCTTCACACTTTTATAGCTTTGGTTCATTTGCATATCAGGTTTAATTCTCCAATTAAAGCTTCAGTTTAATGATGTAATTTCCCCTCAGCTTGCTCCCCTTTAGAGACTCTTTGGTTTATACTTTTTGGGCCCAGGATGGTCTGGGTGTCCTCGAAGAGCAGGCCCGGAGAGGCTTTGTTATGTCTAACTAGCATGAGAGAGCAGAAATTAACAGGCCACAAGAAACCTCAGAGCCACACACTAAGCAGCACAGAATTTGAAAAATATAAAAGTTAAAACCTAAGGCATCACAAGGGGGTGCCAGGGATTGCAGCAAGTCACACCGTAGGAATTCTTGGAGGAGGAAGGTGAAGAGTCTCAAAGGAATCATAAGGTCATGTCCCTTTTAACAGAGCACATTTCAGAGATGCTTTAACAATTGATCAAAATCTAAACGTGCAGTCCACTATAGGGCTTGGTGATGGGTTATTTTATAGACTAACAACTGGGAGCCATGTTAGGCTGAATCCCTGAGCTGCAGGGAAGGTGACTATCCCATGGAGAGGGATAACTTGCTCCTCCATGTCTCTTTTGAAATGAGGTCAGTTATATTTACCATTTAAGGAAGATAAATCCAATTAAAATTAGGAGGGTGCATGGAATCCACTGTTGCTTTCTTTCTGCTCAACTTTTATAGTAATAATCCTTACCAAAACTCCAGGAATGAGGGGCAGGGGAATCTCTGTGCATAGACAGCCAAGTGTTACAACACAGCTCTGGCTCGGGCTGCTGAGCCCCCTCGGAGCCTGGGCTGGAACATCTGGTCCATGTCCTGTTGGAAGGTCAGCCTGAACAGCCAGGCAGTGGAATCTGGTCCTGACTGCTGCACGAGGGCCTGGACTCCTGGGGCTGGACAGCTGTGTCTGGAGCTGGGAGTCTGCAGTGCTTGAGGTGCTCCTGGGGAAACAGATCGGCTTGTGAGGCCGTGTAGGCAGTGATCCAGTCTCCTCCATTCCCTTCTGGCTCCTGGATGGCTGGAATGCCTCCCAGCAGAGCACTGGGCTTCCCCAGCCCTCCCAGCAGGGTCCTGCTGAGGTGTTCTTGGCATGATATGTGAGTGTACAGAGGTGTTGTGGCTAGGGCAGCAATCCCTTCCTACTTTGTTGGCTCTGTAGCTGGGAAGCGGCCAGGACTTGATGCTCTGCCCTGCTTACCTGGGAAAACCTCTTTGGATTAACTAACCTGCCCAGCATTTTCCAGGAACACACCCATTTTTTTGCACACACCCCCCTCACTCTCCTGAGATCCACATCACACTGCTCTCACACCTGTCTGGGAGCCTATTTGGAGCAGTGGACAGTGAGCAACTCTGGTTGTCCTGTGAACCGACCTGGGCCCCTCTGGAGATGGGAATTGGTGCTCTGTGCACCTTAGGGTGAGCAGTGCCACGGGAGTGTGAAGGCATCAGTCTTTTAATTAGCATTAGTAGGGCAMTTATTATCTTAATTAAAAGACTGATAGTGACACTGAAGTTGTATTTGAGGTTTAACTGCTGCAGTACCCTGACTGAACCGTACGGTTGTTAATCCTCAGTGAGGGTGTTCTGTTTCACTGAGTGATGTTGATTTAACATTYGATAAGTGTCTTAGTGAATCTCTATTAAAGGCATATGTGGAAACCTTAATTTGAAGCATTACAGAAGAGAGTGAGATCTTCAATTCATAAAATCCTTTTTAAACACTGTGAGCCTCCAAAATCTGGCCACTGCCAAAGCAAACTGTATCCTGTAAACTCTGTGCCAGATGTCTCATGTGGGGTATGCTTAAGGTCCAAAGAAAATAAGGTCTGAAGGGAACAGTTTGGCCACTGACTCCCTAATCCAGCCTATATAAAGGAGTTTCGTTTCCATTCAGGAAATAACCTCTCCTGGATGGATCCTGTTCAAAATGTGTCTGCTGAACAATCCTTCTCAGCAACACCTACACCTGTGAGCAGAAACAGGATCTCGTGGGAAGGTTTGGGAAGAATCCTAAATCTCTTAAAGTTTGAGAAAGAAGAGATAGTAAAGAGGTGAGGTGTCTCTGGCTGTTGGATGTTGCACAGATGAGTGCCTGGGCTGATGCTGGATGCAGGGACTATTCTGATGTGCTCTGGGTGTGATATGAGATGAAACTTAGGCCAACCWCAGACTCCTGTGTGTATCTTTCTACTGTGCCTTCTTCCACTCTGGGAAGGGCACTCCAGGACAGTCAGGTTAAAACAAACGCCAATCCTAACACTTAATCCTAAACATAACCCTAACCCTATCCCTAAAACTAATCCTAACTCTAAACATTAGACTAACCCTAGCACAAACTCTAACCCTAACTATAATCAAACAATAGCCCTGAATGTAACCTAACCCTAGACACTAGGCTTAACCAAAAAACATAAATACTAAACTAACACTAGGTAGCCCTAACGGCCAAAGCACAAGCCCAAAAATTAACCGTAAACCCCAAATACAAACCCTACACTGAGAAGCAATACCAGCCAACAGCCCTAGCCCTAACGTTATCCCTACAGCCAAAACCGAAATCTAAACATTAATCCAAGCCATAATATTAAACCTGCACCTTAACCCAGCCCTTACATAACCCTACCTCAAACCTTAACCCTAATCCTAACTAACCCTAACTCCTAACCCTAAGATGAACTAACACTAACAATAACCTAACCCTAACACYAACCATAACCTAACCCTAACACCCTAAACATAACCCTAAATATAACCCTTACCCTACTCTAACCGCAACCTCCTAATCCCAAACCCTAACCCTTGCCTTGCCTTGCCTGCTCCTCCTTTGACCTGCCCTGGCTTGTCAGCCCCACCCTTGCACTGCCTTACGGACACATCTGTGCCCCTGCCGTGCCCTTCCCACCTCTCCATTGCCTTGCTTTGCCCTGCCCACTCATCCCCCACCTTGACTTCCCTACTTTTTTTCCCTGGCCTTGCTTTGCCTCGCAGGCCTCTCCTTTGACTTGTTTTCCCTTGCCTCCCCACCCCTTGCCTTGCCTTGCCCTGCCTACCCCTCCCTTCCCCCGAACTGCCTTTCACACCCACCCCCTGCCTTAACCTGCGTACTCCTTTCTTCCCAGGCCTCGCCATGCCTTGCCTTCCTCTCCTTTGCCTTGCCTTGCCTGTCCAACCCCTCTGTTCTTGCCTTGCATTGCTTTGTAGAACCATTCCCTCCCTTGACTTGCTGCCCCTTTCCTGCCTGGCATTTCCTTGCTGAGCTTTCCCTGGCCTCTCTCCTGGCCCACCCATCACTGGACTGGCCTTCCTCTGCCTCGGCCTTGCCTACAGTTTCTGGGCATTCTCTTGCCTTGCCTTGTTTTGCTTTCCCCTCATGGCTCTTGCCTTGCCTTCCCTGCATCTCCCTTGACTTGCCCAGAATTGTCCACACTCCAGTTGCCTGGCTTTGCCTGCGTGGAAGGCAAAGGAGATGCAGGAAAGGGAAGACAAAGCAATGGTAGTCTAGGCAAAGCTGGGCAATGGGACTGAAGGCCCAGTGACCCAGAGTGCCTTCCCTTGGGAAGCAAAGGATGCAGTCCCAGGGTTGGTGGATCACAGTATAAGACACCATGAGGAGTTAAACTCCAGGGAGACATTTTTGTCCAGACATCTCCTGTGTAGGAGCAATTCTTGGATGTATTCAATACTGGAGGTGGTGTCCAACCTGCAGTTGGCGAGTTCCTGAAAGAAGGTGGCAATGCTTTTCCATGGGAAGGAAAGCACGGAGCCTCAGTGGTTCAGGTGCAGATAAGAAGCTGCCTAGTGGAGGTCAAGGGAGGCAGCAACTTTCTGTCCTGGCATGTTTGGTGTGGGAGCACTCCCTCAACTTGTACAGTTATGGASTTGGTTTCCATATTTTGAAGGTGGTGTCCTGGAAGGTTCCGTTTGGCCAATCATTTCTGCCTTTCGGAGGTGGTGTTCTGAAATTTCTGGCAGTACATTTCTTTTCAGCAAGGTAAGCAGCTCAGTCCTGGTGTGCAGCTGGTACAGTGCYCAGGGCAGGTAACACCCACTACCAGTGTTCTGACACCTTTTTTACGGGATCAGTCCCTGGATATTTGCTGTTTGGGAGGAGGGGATCCCATTTCTTTTGAGATGGGGCTCATAGTTCCTCTCTTTGGCAAAGAAACCAGTCTTGGATCCACACATTGGGTGGTCTTGGCGAATTTAATTGCTTTTCCTAGTATACAGTTTTGTCTGTTGGAGCTGTTGAACTGTTACAGTGGGAATGCAAAAGCCAAGCTGGTGAGCTTTTTGTCCTGGTACCTTCAGCGAGTGAGCAGTCCCTGGTGCCGTTCAGTTCGGCTCCTGACTCTGGGAGATGATTATGACGATGCCTAGAGCTGAGAGGGAAAGTGCAGATGCCAGGGTGTGTGGTGCAGTTCAGGTTATAGCCAGCAACAGCTTTCTCACTTTTGCGAGCTCTGTTTCTGCTGGATGTTTTTGAGTTTGTAGCTGGACTCTGTGATAGCGAAAATAATTATTAGCAAAAAGGATTTCATGTTGCCGTTTGAGTGTGGTGCAAATAAGAGTTTGTACTTGGAAGGGGAAAGTCCGTGAAATCTTTCTGTCCTGACAGAGTTCATCTGAGAGCAGTAAAGTTTTCAACTTGGTTCTRCCCTTTGGTGGTTTAGAGATAGGCAAGGAGCGTTGGCTTCTTTTGCAAGTCCACAGCGCCATTGTGTGGTGTGTTTTTGAGCCCTGACCATTGTCAGGTGAAAGCCAAGAGCTTTTGTGTCCTGGCACTGTTGGTGTAGGAACAGTGAGTGTAATGTAGGGGTTCCCTTGCGGATCCTGGCTCTTCGAGACTGAAAGAATGTGATGCTGCATATTCCTGAGAAGGAAGATGAATGTGATGAACAAACCCCCCATGCCCTGTCTCCCTGCACTGGTGGTGGGAAGGAGGSAGGGGCTGGTGGAAGAACAGGTGTTTTTCAGGGCTTATTTTACTTCTCATTGTCCTCCTCTGGCTTTGTTAGTAATAAATTCACTTTGTACYTCTAWGTKGAGCCTGTTTTGCCCTTGGAGTGTTTTCTCCCGGTCCTTAACTCACAACCTCTTTGTTAAATTTTTGTGTCCTCTGCCCAGCTGTGGCAGGGGAGAGCRAGTGAGCGGCTTTCKTGGGTRCCTGGCGTTTGGCCAGTGTCAAASCACGACACCAGCCCAGGGCCCTCGGGATGGCAGCATGACCCCCTGGCCTAAGCACCACCAGTTTGGTGTTAGCTGCCAACTTGCCAAGGGTGCCCTCTGCCCCAGCTTCCAGACCRTTAGTTAAGGAAAATGTTAAACAGGATAGGTCCCAGTGCTGATTCTGGGAGACACTGCTTGTTCTTGGCTCCACACTGGACTTGGTGCTGCTGAGCAGCAACCCTGGGGCCCAGCTGTCTGGCCTGTTTCAGTCCTGGTCACTGTTGGCTCATGCAGTCCATGTTCCTTTGAGTGAACTGAACTTCATATTTAAAAAAAGAAATTGCCAGGTGGGCACATGCAGCCCACAGCTTTCAAAATCCCATCACACCAACATCCCCCACTGCATGTTTCCACCAATTGCCCCAAAACCTAAAGAGAAGGAAACACCCTGTAAAATATTCATGAAAGGCCATGAAGGGGTTTTAATTACGGCTTTGGGTCTTCTGCTTTGGGTCTGTTGGTGCCAAATGAGTGTTTCCTCCTTTTCCTTTCTGGCTGGTGGTCATCCCTGCTCTTCACAAACTGTCTGCAGAGATCGTCGCCCTGCTGCGAGGGCCTGCTCTTCCGTCTCTCTCTYGGCAGGGGTTGTTCGCAAGCAGCCCTGTGTGCTGGAGCATGCTGGCAGCTCCTGTTGGAGGGCCCTGCAGCTGTGTCATCCCTGTGAGTGTTGTCATGACCTGGAAGACTCGTTCTCTTCCTCCTCCTCCCTGTTGAGCTGTTGCAGTTGGTGGTGTTCATGAACGAGCTGCGCCGTTCATTGCCCCGCTGCGGGGATCTGCTCCTCTCCTTCTCCCTGGCACTGTTCCTCTGGCTGTGCATCACCTTAATCCTACCAGGCAGACCCTGTGGTCCTGCAGAACCTGCCTCGCTGCTGGCTTCCCCCTGACTGAGGAAGGAGCGGGATGATGAAGCAGCTGCCATTTGCAAATCCAAGCACCTGAAGAAAAAAAAGAGTGACCTCTGTTTAGGGCATTTCTTGCAGACTCATCTGGGATTCAGTCTTTGTTTTAGAGAGCTTTCTAAGACAGAGAACCAAGGTCACCAATGGGAAATTCAGACACCTGGGGTCTTCCTACCAGGTCTGTCCCTGTCATAGCAAGCTCTTGTCTTTATACCCACTACAGCCTCCATTTCACAGAATCACAGAATGGGTTGGGCTGGAAGGGACCTTAAAGCTCATCTCATTCCAACCCCCTGCCACGGGCAGGAACATCTTATGCTATCCCAGGTTGCTCCAAGCCCTGTCTAACCTGGCCTCGGACACTTGCAGGGATGGGGCAGCCACAGCTGCTCTGGGCAACCTGGGCTGGAGCCTCCCCACCCTCACAGGGAAGAATTCCTTCCTTATATCTAATCTAAATCTTCCCTCTTTCACTTTGAAATTGTTATCCCTCGTCTTGTCACAACATTCCCTGATAAGGAGCCCCTCCCCATCTTTCCTGGAGGCCCCTTTAAGTCCTCTTCTCTGCATGAGCCAGCTTCAGAGAGCAGACAAGGAGCAGCTTACACAGGGCAGCAGCCTAAAGCCCAGCAAGGGAAGAGAAGAACCGGTGTGGGACAGTTCAGAATTGACAGCATTGAAGGATGCAGGGAGGAATTGTCTCCTATGGCAGAAACACTCAGGAGGGTGAGAGGACAAACAGCAAAGCCAGGAAAAGGAAACATATTCTGAACACATCACCCTGGTTATTACCTGGCATAGAACAGCAAATAGGCTTGCTGCCCCAGAACTGTGTGGATGCCACAACTATCCACAGTCACATCATTCATCTTGTACCACTGCCCATTGCTCGCCTGTAAAGGAAGGCACCCATCTCTGGAGAGGAAGGGCAGTGTTTCTACACAGAAAACTGCCAAACCAAGAGTACATCAAAACAAGTCCAATCTAGCCCAAAAGGAGGAACTCCCCCGAAGCCTTGGCTGCCAGTAAYGCTGCCAAGTTTGTCTTCCCAGCATACATTTTTCCCTGTCAGGAGGGAAGTCGCTCTTCACCTTTGTGTAGCAGAAAAAGTGTCCTTCAAAACAGGTGTGACCGCTGTGCACCACAACAGCATACAAGGAGTAGAGGCGGGGTTCTCCAGCTGTGTCAGACATGTACGGCCGAAGATCCAAGAACTCAGGGTACTCCACAACCTATGGAGAAACCAAGGTGGCTCAGAAATGATCCTGAGCTACCACATRAAACAGCCTTCAGCAGGTAATGGTTTGGGCGGGAGGAAACTGTTCCCTGCCAAAGCAGCTCTGCCAGAGCAGAGTCCAGGCTGGTCTTCCCATGGGAAGTCTCCTCTCCTCAGAAGGGAACACGAAAAGCCCAACACAAGCAGCTTGTGACAGAGCACACTGCTTTGGGGAATCTCCTGCTCCAAAGAGGAAGTTGCACTCTGGTTGCATACACACCTGGCTGATCTTCCTGCTGGTCCGTTCATCAGCCCTTCCCAGACACACCGTGAGGACCCTGGGCTCATGATGGATTGTGACCCTCTTGGAGGCAGCAACCTTCATCTTACACCTTGAACCCAAGCACAGAGCTGAGTGCTGAAATGCATCCGATCTTGCCTCAAGAGGGCCAGACAACCTTTCCTTTCTCACACCCTGGCACTAACTTTAACACTATTCCATATTTAAAAAGGCCATATCTCATTATTGTGCATTAAACCTCTCTGAGAAACCGATTCTGCTCGATTTCAGCAGCCCCTCATGCAGAATCTGGTGTTCATATACGGTAAGAAATCTTCTTACTGGCTACATTTGAAGCACTTTTTCCCATCCAGCTGCTTGGGTGTCACAAAGTCCTCCAGAGCTGTGGTGAGGGATGAAGCTCCCTGGAGGAGTGAGAAAGGAGCTGCTGAGCTGTGGGAAATGCCCTCACCTGAACATTTCCCAGGAGCTGACAGGAAGACCCAGGCAGCTGATGCTGAGACCCACCACGACCCCGCAGGCAGTGTTTGTAAGGAGACAGAAAGAGGGTGTGATACTGAACATTTCCCTGTGTTCCAGGATTTCCTGGGCCATCTAGAGCTCCCTCTCAGTGCCACTGCTCAGTTCAGCCACTGATGGCGTGCAGGGGCATCAGCAGTGAGAACTGATCCAACCCATCAGCCTGGGAGCCAGAYGGGTGTTGAGGCAGGACAAAGGGAAGGGGGAGGAGAGCAGGTCAAGGGTGCAGAGGGGATAATGCTGCTTGTTCAACTTAAACCCAGCACCACAGACAGACCAGTGCCACGGCCTCTGCAGAAGGACACTGTCCATTCCACTTCCTACTCACCACCAAGATCCCTTGTGCTCGCAAAAGAGGTTTTTAAGACAAATGCTTTGACTCTGGAAAGCTACAGGGGCCTTGGGACCTCTCGAAGCACAATTGCAAACGTCTTACTTTGATTTTCAAAAGGACATCCAGGAAGGCCATGTAGAAATCAGAAACTGTTTGGCAGCTCAGGCATGTGACTGGAAGGAAAATCAAAATGCTGAGGGAAGTTAATTGGTGTCAGTTTACACTCGTGGGTCCTCCTATGCCAGTCATCACAGGACCAGCTGCATGTCACAGGCAGACAGAAGGGCACAGAAAATGCCAAGAAGAGCGGTAGTTGTGGAAACATACCTCTGGATCTCAGAATGCCCCGAAATATTCGATGGATGATGGTAGTTCCTTGGGAAGGGGTGTCCAAGCTGGAAATAAATGGCAAGGCAGAGAGTTACCTCCTCCAAGAGTTTAGCTTAGAAAGCCCTGGGCGGAGGTTTTCCTTGATGGGAGTACTTCAAGGAGTCCAACAGATTCAGGAACATTGAAAAGGGAATTTTCTTGTGCTTACTTGCTGCTTCCATTCAGACAAGCTCTGTGCATGGCACTGAGAGTACACCGTAAGAACTCGTAGGCATCTCCCGGTATGTCAGGCTTAAATTCTCCTATGACTGAGAAAGAAGTTAGTAGTTCTCCCCTCAAAGAAGGAAAGAAAACCTGCTGAAGCACCTGAAACTTCTCACATCTGAGGTCCCTGATGACAGCCCTAGGCCGGATGGCACTGGCTGAGGAATACAGGACCTTCCGAACATGGGCTTCCATGATGCACATCATGCAGAAACCTTGCTGATGACCTGAGGAAGGAGGGAAGCTTCTTAGGTTAGCAAAACAGTCCCCACRTAGAAAACCTAATGGAGGTCTTGAAGTTGTGAAGACTCTCTGTTCCTCTTCTCCCGAGATGCCAATGTCCTGACAAGCCCGGGAGACTTWAGTGCACAGAAAATGTTCTTCCTAGGGAGGCTAAACTGGCAGAAGTTTTCTGTGCAATAAGCCAAGAGGGTTTAACTTGAAGGGACAGAGACCCAGGGCTAGGAAGAGGTGCCTTTCTGAAGATGAATGAACCTCGATAGGACAAGTGGCTTTTAGTTTGAGTGTTTGAGGAACATAAGCTCGTGGGGCTAACAAAGAAGGGCTGCCGTTCTCCTAAATCCAATTGCAGATCCTGGGAACCCTTGGGATGTACCCAAGAGATTTAAAAGGAGATATTCCTAAAAGTACTCACAGAAGCGGCTGTGCCGACGAGAGAGCAGGTAATTAGCCAGAGGGGGTGTGTATGTCAGGCATTGCAGGACGACGTTGAGGTAGCAAGTACTACCAAGGTTGTAAAGTCCCGCTCCAGGTCTCCGTTTTTGCCGCCAGGCCATGCAAATCTTCTCTGGGGGGAAAAGGATCTTTCGTGGTGGATTCATTCCCTTGCCAATGACTGCAGGCAAACAACATTTGAAAAGAGGTAAGACAATAGGTGACAGGTGCACTTTTCCCTGGGTAATGGCCAGGCAGGGCCCAGAGAGTGGTGGTGAATGGTGCTGCATCCAGTTGGCATCTGATCACTTTGTCCCCCGGGGATTAGTGTCAGGCCCAGCTCCTGTTTAATATCTTTACTAATGATCTGGATGAGGCGATCGTGTGTACCCTCAGTAAATTCACAGACCACACCAAATTTGGTGTGAGTGTCGATCTGCTGGAGGGTAGGAGGGCTCTGCAGAGGGATCTGGACAGGCTGGATCAATGGAACGAGACCGACAGTATGAGGTTCAACACCACCAATTGCCAGGTCCTACACTTTGGTCACAGTAACCCCATGCAGCGCTCCAGGCTGGGGGCAGAGTGGTTGGAAAGCAGCCCAGGCGACAAGGACCTGGGGGTGCTGATCAACAGTGGCTGAACATGAGCCAGCAATGTGCCCAGGGGGCCAAGAAGGCCAATGGCATCCTGGCTTGTATCAGGAGTAGTGTGGCCAGCAGGACCAGGGAAGTGATTGTCCCTCTGTACTTGGCACTGGTGAGGCCACACCTCGAGTGCTGTGTCTAGTTTGGGGCTCCTCAGGTCAGGAAAGACATTTATGTGCTGAAGTGTGTCCAAAGAAGGGCGGGGAAGCTGGGGAAGGGTCTGGAGGGTAAATCCTATGAGGAGCAGCTAAGGGAACTGGGATATTTTATCCTGAAGAAAAGAAGGCTCGGGTGACGTTATCACTTTCTATGACTACCCGAAAGGAGGTTGTAGCCAGGTGGGGGTTGGCCTCTTTTCCCAGGCAACTACCAATAGGACAAGAGGACATATAGTCTTGAGCTCTCCAAGGGGAGGTTCAGGTTGGACATCAGGAGGAATTTCTTCCCAGAAAGAGTGATTAGATATTGGAATGGGCTGCCCAGGGAGGTGATGGAGTCACCATCCCTGAGGTATTTAAGAAAAGGCTGGGCATGGTGCTTAGTGCCTTGGTGTAGTTGACATGGTGGTGTTTGGTCAAAGGTTGGACTCGATGACCTCAGAGGTCTTTTCCAACCTAATTGACTCCGTGATTCTTTATGTGAATATTGTTGCTTGAAAGCTTTTTTAAATGCTGAGTTCACTATATGACACCAAGGACAACAGCTCTAACCACCAACCCAGAAACATCAGGGGAAGCCTAACACCCCGTTGACATCTACTGACAGAGAAACAGTTCTGGAAAAGTCTGTTCCCCTGTTTAATCTCCCAAATGTCCAACAAATCCACACTGATTTCTGGGCCTCAGGCCACGTTCCTTTCCCTCTAGAGCCTTGGATTATCAGATCTTCACTTTTCCTGATTGTAATGTGATGAAAACAAGCAACACCTGGGCCTGGCTGCTCTCAGGGAATGCCCCAGAATTCACTCCAAGCTGTCAGCACATCAACACTTAGGGATGGAGCAGTGGCCATGTCCTTCATCCGTGGGCATTCACAAAGTCCAAGCTGGCTGGTGAAAATGTTACTCAAAGAAGTCATTCCCTGTTGTAGCCATTGCTCCTCTCAGGTACGGAGTGAAAAGCTTTGGATGACAAAGGATATCAGGACCTCCTCCAGAAAGATCACCTGTTACGAAAGGAAGTATTTGTAGCTCAATAAAATGATTTTAAAAACTCCAGATGTTACCCAAAAAGCACCTTCAGCCGTCAAAAGCGTTTTGTTGGTGCTTGTAGCTGCTGCCAAGGACAAAGAATACTTGGAAAAAGGCAGGCATGCAAGTAGCAGGGGAAGGAGCCAAGTTACCCCAAAGGCCAGCTTTTGCTGGCCCACTCCTCAGCACACCAAGCATTGCACAGGTGAGATCACAATCGCCAGCCACAGGTTCCACATCTCTGCCACTGCTGTGACACTTTTGTGACACACGGCGTCACGAAGGTGGGATCCATCCCACTCCAGAAGTCTTGGTCTGCCTCACGCTGGTGGGTTGACCCTCACAGGCTTGTGTTAATTAAACAACACTGTAATGTTTTATTTGTATGGAGACGGATTTAGCGGCGGTAATTAACAAGCTGCATTAAGATGGTTTCTCCAAGGATGTTTCCCTGTGGATTCCAATGTGTTTCCCAAGTGCTCCAGTGACCAGGTTTTACTTTAACAAGGTGTGAAGTGCCATGGAAGGCCAATGGCAATAAATCCACGATTTTGGCATCATTCCCACATGACCCCTCTGCTGAATCCCATTGTTTCCTCATCTCACAACCAAATACTCCAAAATATCCCCCTTGGAGAGGGCTCCAGGGTGGAAATCATCCTGTGAGTGCAGACTGGCCACAGAAATAAGTTGGAAGGGCTTCATTTGACTTTTATTTCATTTTTTTCAAGTTATTTTATACCCCCAAGTGTCTCTCAGCTCACAGGTTTTCAGCTTCATGACACTCCTCACAGAACCACATGAGGATTAAAGTGTTTCAGACACATAAAGTCCTCTGCAGAGGCCCAGGACAATCCACATTTTTGTAAAAAAAGCACTTTCATCCAGATCTTTTGAAGAAAAATCATAAAAATGCCCATTTTTTCATCACCTTGTCTCACACCATGAAGTTAAAAACATTCTTCTTCCACTTCCTGCCTCAGAAAGAGTTTTAACTCTTCCAATAACTTAATCTTCATACTCTTGTGACCCTGTAAAGTGTGGTTTTGGGGGTAAGAATTAATTAAAAGCTACTAAATCCTGAATGCTGGAGGTGGAGGGAGGGCGCCGGCCTCCCTGCAGGGAGGCTGCAAGATGAGGGACACTCACTGTGGCTCCAGGGAATTGCTGTTTTGACTGAAACTGATCCAAAATGTTCTTTGGGTTAGAAAGGGGTGAGAAGGGGCCATTTGAGGCAGCATTTCATCACTCCATGGGGTGTTTTTGTTGCCTTTTGGTTTTGTTCTGCCTTGACAACAGGGAAAACACATCAAATCCCTTATTCTTCAACTTCTGATTGACTTTGAAGCCGTTTTATTAGCGATTCCCCTGCTCACAGCTGGGGCACACGGCATCACTCCTGCTCCTCTCCCATGGCAACGGAGCATGGCCCCCAAACACGACTGCGTGCCCACAAGGGAACGTTGACCTCGGTCCCGGGATCGGTTGCCAACAACAGAACTCGGCCCCCAGACCCGCCCGGTCCCCGCTAATGCAGCCCTCGGACATAACCAGGTGCCAGCCCTGGAAATGACCAAATGACCACGGGCCAGCAAGGGAATCTTGCCCTCAGCCATGGCCAGGTGCCGCCCACGTAGCATCCTTGTTTCCCTGATCCCTCCGGATCAAAGTAAGCGCTTTTATTTTAAGGCATATCAGATATTTACATTTACAGGGAGAATTCTGACCCCTGCAGGGAATGGTTTAATGGTGATTTTCAAGGTTATTTTAAAGATTATTTTCAGGCCCTGGCGTTCACTCCTGCACCTTAATTGGTGAGAACTGTGCTCCTTTGGAACCACTGAAAATAATATGGAATATTTTGGGTCAGATTTGAGGGCATTTTGCCCTTGTGCCACCCAGTGTGATTCCTGTGCCTCCATCGAGCACCCCCGAGGTCATCTTGCAGGGGCTGCCATCCCTCATCTCTCTGATCACTGGCTTTAACTCACTCAGCCCCTCTCACAGAGATCCAGGTAGCTGCAAAACATCTTACTGCACGTATCCCCCCACTGGGGAATGACAAGGGGGGAAATCTTCATAAATATCATTTCTGGGGATGATAGCAGAAGGTATTTTTATCGTTAGAGTTCAGTGATGTAGTGGATGTTTGCTTTCCTGTTCTCCTTGATTTTTATTAGTAGTTCCATATTGCTGCACCTCCAAATCCAGCTCAGATCTGCGTAAAAGAGGGAAAACATCAAAGAACAACCCCAAAAMCACAGTTTCCCAGATCTGCTCATCAAAAGGGGTTTAGGAGGAGGCGGCCTGGTGCTGATTGCAGGTTATCATCAGAAAATCCTCAAATCCTTCCAAATCCATTTTGCCACAGTGGAATTTTAGGGATAAAAGTGCATAAATAAGTGATGCTAAAGGTGAGTTCTTGCCAAGCTTTGCCAGCATCTGGATCCAGGTCCTCCYGGTGTTTAGGATCTCCAGGACCATCCCATGCCAGGCCCAGCCAGCAAGGGTCACCAGTGCCCCTTGGTAAGCCGAAAATGAGCCCAAAGCCTGCTGGTTTGGGTTTCAGAGTGAAACGTGAGCTCCTGTTGGGAGAACTCGGAGTGAAATCCATCCAGTGGACAGACAAGGAACCACCCTGAAACCTCTCCAGGTTGCTGGTTGTGGGTTGATGCCCCTCGGAGTAGTGGACCCTGCTCTTGAGGTGTCTGCTGGTCTGGTCACCAGCATCATCATCAGCATCATCATCATCATCATCATCATCATCATCATCAGCCCCCTGCTCCCCACACAACCTTCTCTCTCTGTTCTTTGCAGTTGACAGAGATGCCAATGACAGCTGGGGCGTGCCGGATGTACTCTAGTAAGTCCCACAAGTTTGGGATGGGAAAGGGGATTCCACCACCCTCAGTCTCCGTCAGGGCTTCTCTGGGGCTGGGCTGGGTCTCCCAGAGTCAAAACTCACCTGAGGTGTCCTCCAAAAGGGCTGAGATGTCCTGAAATGGGTGGAAAACATCCTCCAAAGGTCTGGAAACACCCCAGTAATACAGAGAATAATGATGGAATGAGAATAAATCCCATTTTTTCAGTTATTTTACCCAAAACTATGGCATTTAGGGCTGCATTTGCTGCCCAAAAAATATTTTGCCAAATGGTTCACTTCTTGTTCTGATCATGGAACTGTCGATAATTGTTGATTTGTACTATTATGGGGGTAAAGGAGAATAAGTGGRTGTGAGTGATATAGGAGGCAAAAACTGGCCTCTGAGCATCCATTTGATCATTTAAATTGGTCATAAAACATCATTCTTGGACCATTAATGTGTGTCCATCATTAGTTGTAGCATTTATTAACATTAATTTGTTRATTAGGTGTTGGCACTGCCTCCCTAAACCTTTTTCTGTTTTTTGCAGTGATCCTCAGGCCTTSAACTATTTTTTGCCTGGATCCAGAAAGGTGAGTGACAGCTCAGCTCCCTCCCCAAACCCATGCAACTTCCATAACACAAACATTTTTTTAAAATAAAAACTGGATTTTTACATCAAACCTCCCCAAAAGTCATGGTCTTTTTAGGTCGGAGTTCCTGCCGCTGCTCATGCGGTGCCACCAGCAGGGATTTTGGGGTGTTTTGAGCCAAAACTGGGGAGAGCTGCTGCCCTACTGCTGGGGAGAGCTTGGTGCTTTCTGGGGCTGCCCCTCACCACTGCACCCTCTTTGTTTCCCCCCATTTTTTCTTAGTTCTGCACCAAATAAATGTTTGTCATTCCAGACTGACTGTGCTGCTCTCTCAGCGCACAGGATGCAGCCAGTGCCTTTTCTGAAGGCGCGGGGGTAGGCCTTTCCTAAATTTCTCCTTGCAGAGCCTTTCCTCGCACTCGCATCATTTTCACTCGCATCATTTTCAATCCCCTCGGTGTTTTTTTCATGCATTTCCCAGGTGTGGGAGCCCTCCCCGAGCGCCGAGCTGAGCCGGCCCGTGGCCAGCAGCAGGGGCCTGGCCCTGCCTGAGGCCGCCGGCCCGGGCTGCCCGTGGGGCGGCGGGGCCGCGGCGAGGCCGCCCCGGGACCTGCTCCAGCAGTGCCTGTGGGCAGCGGGCATCACCGAGCAGCTGCTGGAGGCCGAGGCCAAGCGGGAGCCGGGCGGCTTCCAGCCCCCCGCACAGCCCGTGGGGCCCGCGGCTTCCCGCAGCGCCCCGCAGCTCTGCAGCCAGGCGGCCGTGGGCCGGCAGCTCCTCCTCAGCACGGCCGGCGGCGCCCAGCCCTTCGTGCAGCGCCTGGGGCCCTTGGCCGGCCGCCAGCTGGGCCTCGGGCCCGCTCAGCTCGGGGGACAGCAGGTGACGGCCACCGCCCTGCCAGCGCCTCAGCTCGTGCTCCTCCAGCAGGCAAGTGCCGCCCTCGGCGTGGCGACCACCTGGGGCCGCTTCCATGCTCTCCGGGTGTGCCGGACAGGCGYCTGTAGTTCTGCGGTTTGAAGTTCTGGTTTTCGGTTTTATTTTTTAGTTCTTTGAGTCCTATTTCTGTTTCTTGAAATTCCTGTGGATTTTAATTTTTGCTAATTCTTTTCATTCTGTGTCTTTTTATTTCTTTTCTATTCTGTTATTTTAGTCTTGTTTCTTTTCCTTTGGTTCTTTCACCTGGGAAGGGGGAAGAGGAATGTGGACAAAGACCCCAATACTTGAGCTTTTATTCAGCTCAGTCTTCACCTCCCTCTGTAGACCCTGATTTGTGGGTTTGGGGCACACAGGCCCATTTCTGGGGTTCAGACCCTGAGAGGGGCAGTACTGCAGCACCTTTTTCGAATCCTGGAATCCTTAAGTTTGGAAAACCCTCGAAGGTCCTCAAATCTGACCCTTTTTGTCCTTCCTTGTACGCACTGGTGGCGGGAGAGAGTCCCTTCCTCCTCACGCACTCAAACCAACCTCAAGCAGTTTGCAGGTTAAAAGGCACCAGATTTAGGGCGCGTTTTCATTTTTTGTGTTGTTTTTCACCCCTGTCCAGGTGCCGCAGAGGATCATCCTGCAGGTGAAGCAGCCAGGCCCCACCACGCTCGCCCTGTTCCCTGGCCCAGTGCCCTGCGTCCTGGGGAGCGGCCAGGGGCCGGGGCCACCGGCCCACAAACCCAGTGGCCAYCCACATTCTGCCACCCCGTCGTCCTGCGGCCACCAGCACCCCGGAGCACCAGCACCCCAGCACAGCAGCATCCCGATGCCCAAGGCTGTGGGAACTGAGCTGTGGCATGGTGAAAGCTTCTGGAGCCTGGAGCCAAAATGGGGGAAAGTGGACTCTTTTGTTTCTTATTTTTAATAGAACTCTTGATGGAAAGTGCCATAAGAATCCAAAGTGAGATTATTTAGTATTAAGGCTTGAGTTTAAACACATCCCCGGTCTTGTTTGATGTTTGCAAGATATCAACACCCTGGTTCCTGAGGAGAGGACCTAAAAGATGGGGACAAGGAGCTGGTCAGAGCGAAAGGGAAAAAGCAGGTACAAGGGAGAAGAGAGAAAATGCAGCGGTGTGGGAAAGGGGAGGGAACGGGGACGTCCCAGGGCACAGAAAAGGCAGCAGCTCCCCGCGGGCCCGTCACTGCCCGCAGCTCTTGGTTTCGGTGCTCGCGGGAGCCTTTACGAGTTCAGGCGCTCCTTTCTCCCCCTGCAGCTCCCGGGGCTCGGCGGTGCCTGTGCCCCGAGGCACACGCGGGTGTCCCACAGCGCTGGCGGAAAAGGCCTCCCGGCCACGGATACAGCTCAGGGGAGCTCTGGCACGATGGGGCGCCTGTCCCGGGGAGTGTCCGCCTCCTCCAGGCCCCGCTGTGCCGGCCGCCTGCCCGGGCCGGGAGCCGCGGCGGGTGGGCTGCAGCCGCCGCCTCACAGCCCCGGGCGGGTCCGCGGAGACGCCGCCGCTCCGCCGAGGGGCCGCTCGTCTCACCGGCGCCGGGACCGCCATCCTCAYCCGCCGCTGCCGCCGCCAGGCTGTTCCCGGGGCTCCGCCAGGCCGTTCCCGGGGCTCAGCCACGCCGTTCCCGGTGCTTGGCCGCTGCTGCCGGGCCCCGCGCTGCCGGTACCGCCGGCGGGAGCACTGCGGGGGCACCGAGCTGCAGTTCCGCGCTTTGGCCGCTCGGTGGCAGCCGCGAGCGTGGGAACGGCCCGGGGCTCGGGGGAGGCGGCGGGGGAGCCCCGGGAGGGCGGGGGACAGGCGGGGACATGCGGGGGGACAGGCGGGGACATGCGGGGAGACATGCGGGGACAGGCGGGAGGACATGCGGAGACACTCGGGGACATGCGGGGGGACACTCGGGGACGTGCGGGGACATGCGGGGACACGTGGGGGGACACGCGGGCACATGCGGGGGACATGCGGGGACACGTGGGGGGACATGAGCTGGGACATGCGGGAGGATATGCGGGGATACGCGGGGACATGCGGGGGACACGCGGGGGGATATGCGGGGACACGCGGGGACATGCGGGGGGACACGCGGGGATACGCGGGGGGACACGCGAGGACATGCGGAGACACTCGCGGACATGCGGGGGGACATGCGCGGGGACACGCGGGGACATGCAGGGGGACATGTGGGGACATCCGGGGACATGCGGGGGGACACGCGGGGACATGCGGGGACATCCGGGGACATGCGGAGACACTCGCGGACATGCGGAGGGACACGCGGGGGCTCCGGGAGGGGACACGCACGGGGGAAGGGGCACGGAGGAGAAGCTCTGTGAAGGGACAGAGGTTCCTGGGAGCCGTGCGTGGGGATGGCCGGCAGCTCCCCCCGGGATAACCCCCAGGACAGCGCATCAGGGGTACCCACGGGCGGCCGCGCGCTCCGGGTCACTGCCCCACCCGGGATCATCCTCAGCCGCGCCCCCAAACTGCCAGCGTTTCACCCCAAAGTGCGGAGCTCGGTGGTGGTTGTGGKTTTTTCTTTTCTGTAATATAAGAAGGGAGGGGGTTTCCTTTTCCAAAATAYTCAGTTTGGAGGCTTTCCAGTGCTTTTGCACAACTTCAGGTGATTTTTTGGGTTTTGGTTTTGTGCGTGAAAATGTGGGGAGGTTTTGCTTTCTGGCTGTGAAAATCTAGGAAAGGATTTGGCTTTCCCAGGAGCCCCAAAATGGGAGTTTTTGCCCAAAATTGTTCTGTTATTCCCCCCCCCCCCGCCCCCTCCATTTATATATTTACATTCATCTATTTAGACTAAGTCTATTTACTCCTATTGTATAGAATATCTATTTATAAGAATATCTATTTATACTTACATCTCTTTTGACTATTAAATCTATTTACACTTATATTAGCACTTACATAGCACATCTACATAAGCTGTCAGTTGAGACTGATGTACTTTGGCCCTTTGAGATCATTTTAGACTTCTCTATTTTTACTTAAAATTCTACTTGCATTTATTTAGTTATCTGCTTGCATACAATCTCTATTTAGACGCCCTCTGTCTCTCTATTCAGTTTCTTATATCATAAAATCTTTTGTATTATGTAGTATATACAACTTTTTAGTTTGAAATTAATTCATATCCATGTATATATATTTTCAATATAAGTAAAAATGAGATTTTTTTCCTCCATTTCTACTCCTCACACCCATATTTACAAAGCTTTAATATTTTTTAACACTTTCCCCATGAAGTTTCAGGCATTTAAGATAGTTGTACAGGGCAGAGACTCCAAAATGAGCTACTTCTCCTTTAGTTTTAACCATTCCACTTTTACCAATAAGGAGAGATGGATGTGAGCAGATACAAGTGAAAAAATAACAGAACAGGTGTGAARGGTGGTGGGTGCCCCTGCACGTGGGGTGGTTGGTCCCAGAGAGCAGTAAGTGAAACAGATGATGCTTTATTATTCTTCTGACATGAGCTCCACACCAGGGATTTCTTTTCTGTTTTCTTCTTTTCTTTCTCTTTCCCTTGTTTTTTCTTTCCTTCTTCTTCTGTGCCAGACGGCACCGTTTTCCCTCCTCCTGATCATCAGGTACCTAAAAATGTGGCCTCTTGCCTTGGTGCTTGCCATGCTGAGTCAGGGATGGGAATATTTAATTCATGTAAATGCTGGAGAGTGTCGTTCCTTGTTTGGCCAAGCGTTTCCTCGTTTGGTCCCCTGAGCAGGATATCGCTGTTATATTGTCAGATTGTGGGTTCAGGAGTGGGAAGGATTGATCCTGCCTCTTCAGCTAACGTAGCATGGACCACTGAAGGGATTTGGGACAAGGGCCTGGAGGGACAGGACCAAGGGAATGCCAGAGGGCAAGGTTAGATGGGATATTGGGAAGAAATCCTTCCCTGTGAAGGTGGGGAGGCCCTGGCACAGGGTGCCCATGGAAGCTGTGGCTTCCCCACCCCTTGAAGTGTTCAAGTCCAAGTTTGATGGGGCTTGGAGCAAACTGGTCCAAGCCCTGAGAACAAAATGAGCTTTAAGGTCCTTTCCAGCCCGAACCGTTCTGGGATTCTAGGATTTCTTCAGCACTGTGCCAAAGCATGYGATGCTCCAGCCAGGACTTGGCAAAATTTCATTGAACTTAAAAACAACCATTTCACAGACTCTTTTGAGGTTTTTTCCTTAATATGAACAACTTGAAGCCAGCAGAGAAACCCTTCTGTCCTGCTGCATGGAAAACCAGCATGGAGAGGGGGCCGGCAAGTGCAGGCAGCAGTGCCCATCCTCCCTCTGCATCTCCCTGCTGCAAGGCAAGCCCTCAACCCAAGATCTGGGAAACTGAGCTTAAGCCCAGATATTCCACTGGGCTGTGAACTAAACCCAAATTCCAAAAAGAAAAAAACAACAACAACAGCATGTATGAAAACATTCCTCTAAAGCAATTGTTTAAACTGTTAATAAATTTTAAAAATTAAGGCTGAAAGAAAATTATTATAAAAAGCTTCTCTTTCTTGTGATCACTATTTTATTTTTTGAGAGGAAAAAGACCTTTTTATTTTATATTTCCCTTTAATTTTATTTTATCATTTTTAATTGTCTTATTTGAGAAAGGAAATAATTTTTGGATATATGCCTTGACCTCTATGTCATCTTTTTTTCGTATTTCCTACCTATAAATTTCTATTGTCATTTCCATGGTTTCAGTTGGTTTTTTCCTTTCTCCCTCGGTGTCACCGGTAGGAGCAGACCCGCGTGTACGGATGAACGGATGGGCACGGCGGGGGCTCGAACAGATTTTAGGGATCGAATAAAGGATGGAGCCCCCCCGGTGGGGGATGACGTCACGGCTCCCTTGACCACCATCCGCATCCCCCTTCGCGGTGACGTCACCAGTCCTCCCCCGCGCTTGCGCAGTGCGCGCCCAGCACCCCCCGGCGCGGCGCGGAGG
>RAHM01000084.1:1790761-1867722 GCA_003713295.1 Parotia lawesii | reverse complement strand
GAGGGGCGATGCTGTCCTTGCAGGCGGGGCGGGGGGGCGGATGCCGGGGCGCAGGCGGGGGTCGCACGGGGGGTGCGGCACCCTCGGGGTGCGTGCGGAGGGCGGGGGGCAGCGGGGCCGTGGCTGTTGCCAGAGGTGTCGGGTTTGGGGAGCATCGCGGGCCGGCCGCACCGCGGGTCTGGGGGCGCGGCGGGCGCTGCGCTGACGTTGCGGGGAGAGTTGGGGTGCAGCAGCGAGGGCGTCGGGGCAGCGAGGCCGGGGGCTCCGCTGCGTGTCGGTGCGGGGGCGGTGCGGAGAGGGGGGGATGTGCTCGCGCGCTGCGGGGGCGTTTTGGGGGGTCTTGGGGACGCGGGGCGTGCGCGTGCGGGCAGCGGCGGAGGGAGGGGCGGCGAGCGCAGCGAGGGCGTGCCCGCGTGTGTGCGTGTGTGTTTGTGTGCGTGTGCGCGCAGGGCTGTGCGTGTGCGGGCAAGGGATGTGTGTGCAGCGGTGTGTGCAGATGTGTGTGCAAGGGATGTGCGTGTGTGTGTGTGCAAGGGATATGTGTGTGCAGCGGTGTGTGCGTGTGCGCAGATGTGTGTGCAAGGGATGTGTGTGTGCAGCGGTGTGTGTGGGTGCAGAGGCGTGCATGCAAGGGGGATGCGTGCAGATGTGTGTGCGCAGATGTGTGTGTGCAGATGTTCGTGTGAAGCTGCAGAGGGACATGTGCAGGCATGTGTATGTGCAGGTGTGTGTGCRGGTRTGCARGTGTGTGCACAAGCAGCCATGCCCGGGCGCAGGTGTGTGCACGCAGTGGCATGTTGGTGTTTGCGGGGCCTGGAGCTGGGTGGTGTGGGCATGGTGGGGTCTGTGGTGCGTGTGTGGGAATGCACAAGTGCACAGCGTGTTCGAGGKGATGCAGGCATGCACAGGTGTGCACCCACGCACGCCGTGTGGGGCTGCATGCTTGCAAAGGTGTGTGTGCGTGCAGACTTGCACGGGACAGGGTGTGCGTGCACAGGGCACGTGGGGGTGGGGGTGTGTGTGCAGTGTGTGCTTACCTTGCTGTGCACACACGCAGCCCAGCACACGTGCAGCACCGCAGCACACGTGCACCTGTCTGCAAACACTCCATGCACATGTGCACGGCTCTGTGTGTGCGTGCTTTGCATCTGTCTGTGCGTGGCGTGCGTGTTCACAGGGTGTGCCAGRCACGGAGCAGGCGTGGGCACTCTCCTGTGTCTGTGTGTGCACCCACGTGCCCCACAGCATGCATGCAGCGGGTGTGTGCACTGGGATGGGCTCACCTCCAGATCACACGTGGAGGGTGTGCGTGCACAGGGCGTGTGCTGCAGGCATGTGGGGGCTCGGGGCACCCAGTGGGGTACACGTGTGCAGGGGTGTGTGGCCGTGTGGAGGTGCAGGTGCTACTCAAAACCCTGGTCAGGCCAGGTTTTCCCCCAAAGCTGTGATGTTTCTGCTCCCCTCCGCAGGGAAACGTCACCAGGGCTGGGGGAATGAGCTGGGGTACTGATGCCTGTACTGGGCTATTCCTGGCTTACTGAGTTACTATTTGCTTTCTATGAGGCTACTGCTAGGATGCTGTTGGGATATTCTCAGTAATCTCCTGAGGGAGTAGTGAAATACTATCCAGCCACAGCTGAGGTGCTCTCAGGATACTGCTGGGATGCTACTGAGATGCTGTCGTGAGTTTACTAGAATGTGGACAGGCTGCTCTGCAGACAGTAGTAAGGCACTTTCAGAGTGGCACTAAGGTGCTCTCAGGATACTATGTGGATGCTGCTGGGATGCTGCAAGAAGTCCACTAAGGTGCTGTCAGGCTGCTACTAAGTTATTCCCAGCATATTTCCAGAGCTGATACTGAGGTACTTGTATGAAGGTACCACTGGAGCAGCTCACACACCACCCGGTTCCTCTCAAGAGATGTTCAAGTTGCTTTCAGCATTGTTATGTGGCAGTAAGATAATATCTGGATGTTACTTTGCACTACCAAAGTGCCACCAACACTCTACAAAAATAATAGCTATAAGATAATAGCTGTATCCCAGTACACCACTATTAGATCCTATAGGACACTCGTTATATACTACTGAGATACTATCAGGGCACCAGGATGCTTTTGGGATGCTCCTGACATAGGATATTCCTACCTGTGCTAGTACAACATCAGGACAATGCTGAGCTACTCARTGTCTGCTACTAGGATACTGTCAGCACATTACTGATACTTTCAGGCCGCTTGCTTAGTAGTGATATAGTATAAGGATAGGGCTAAGATACTACCACTTCAGGGAAATAGATAGTGTTATGTTTTTGACATACTCTCAGGGTAGCACTAAGCTACCTGGACCACTATCAGCACTTTGTTACTACTAGTAAATTACTGCTAGAATAGTGCCACAGTATCAGAATATTTCTTATGCAGGTAGTACATCCTGGTGGGATACTGCTGGGATACTRCAGAGATACTGTTGGTTGTGTAATAGCCCTGGCAGTAGGGCTTCAGTCAGCACGGCAGCAGTGAAGGGGATGGGGACGTGGGTGTTGTAACCTGTTAGTAGCCTGGTGCCTCACGGGCACCCTCTCCCTGCAGCTAAGGCAGCACATCGGTGTTGAGGAGGATGGAGGCGCCCCTGGTTAGTCTGGAGGAGGAGTTCGAGGAGGGGCCCGGGGACGATGGGGGGACCCTGCAGCGCCCTGCGGACCCGGCGCTGGCCGAGCTGGAGAGCTTCTCTGCCGAGATGATGAGCTTCAAGTCGATGGAGGACCTGGTGCAGGAGTTCGACGAGAAGCTCACTGTCTGCTTCCGCAACTACGACGCTGCCACCGAGGGCCTGGCCCCCGTGCGGGGGCGTCTCCAGGCACAGGAGGAGGAGGAGCGCCTGCAGGATGAGGAGTGAGTAAGGCCCCCCTGCTTCTGGGGCCACGTGCCTCTTCACACCCCTGAAACCCCCCACAGTGCAGGCTAACTCCCAGCATTGCAGCATGGTCATGCTCCGTGTCAGGAGTAGCACTGTAGCATCCTATGAGTAAGGACTWCCTGTGAGTAAGGGTCTGCATGCCACCTTGCTTAGGTCTCGGCCCCTTGCATCAYGGCACRGTCATGCAGCGATGTGGAACAGCTGTGTGGTATCCTTTGAGTAGCTGTGTAGGATCCTATAAGTAGGCCAGSCTTGGGCCTGYGTGTGTCTTTTCATGGTCATGAAATACCCCCCTTTCCTGGAGCGTGCAGTACAGCTCACCTGTTACAGCACAATTGTGTAGCACCTCAGAGTAGGGGTGTAGTATCTTATTACTGACACCTCTCTGGGGCCTGTTGCACCTCCTTCACGCTTCTAAGTGTCCATCATGTGCAAATCAGCACCTGGACTGTGGCACAATCTTACAGCACCTTGGAGTAGCTGTGTAAGATCCTTGGAGTAGCTGTGTGAGATCCCCAGAGTAGCATCCTATGAGGAGGAAGAGCAGTGTGTCCCATGCCACATTGCAGGGGACACAGCTCTGTCTGTGCAAGGAAAACCCCAGGGATTGAGCATAAACCTTGAGTAACATGTGAGTAGAGTTTAACCACCCCCTCTGTACCATGCTAGGGGATGGCCAAATTCCCTAGGGTCAAATTCCCCCAGTTATTATTGTTCCTTTTGTGTTAAATTCCACGGTTTCATTAAAAACCTTGTTTTGTTACAAAATGCCGTTTTTTTCCCGCAAATCCTTGGGCTTTTTCCTCGTGATCATTCTACACTATCACATTTCTGGTGGATTTTTTGTGTGTTTAATTGGGATCATTCCCCAGGCCAAAATTGCTAACCCTTATTTTCACCAAGCAAAGGGGTTGCTTTCAACCCCAAAAGCCCCAAATCTGTTGGTTTTGTTGCTTTGTGTTTGGGGTTTTTTTCCCCAAAACCCACTGAGGCTGAATTGATTTTCGCAATTGGCCGAATTCACGGTTTTTCAGAGCAAAACGCAGCTTGGCTGCGCGCCGGGGCTGCCGCGCTGTCGCCGCTTTGTGCCACTTATTGTGTCTTTTTTGGGTCACTTTGGGCAAAACAGGGCTTTTTTTTTTTATTCTTCCTTGAATGAGCCCTGTGTGCCGGGCGGGGGAGGGGCCATGGCCTTACAGGCACTGCATTTCCAGAGCTGTTAACCATTTCTTGCCATAATTAACTCAGAAATCACTGCTGGTCTTGGCCTGCCCCTGCAGGATGCTGGTCCTTTAAGAGCAGAGAAAAAAAAGCAAATTTGGGGGGGATAATCACTAATTTGCTGTGCTTTGTTAAAAAATAGGAATATAGGAGTTTGCCATCCATATTTTTGTGTGTTAGTTTGTGAAATCTGTAATTCTGAGGGGAATTCAGCCCTGGTGAGGAGGGAAATATGATAAATCCCAAAAATGAGCGGTTTTGGGGTTGGAAAGKGGGCAAATGGTTTTGGGTGATTTTCAGGATTAGGATGTGGCACCGTGTTGGACTGAACCCACCATTTCTGGTGGGAAAATGGGTGGGTTTCCCTGAGCTGGGGAGAAAATTTCTAATCTCTTTCTGTGCCTTTCCCCCCATTTTTGACCTTTTTCTCACATTTTTGGCCTTTTTCTCAATGTTGGCACTTTTCAGCTCTTTTTTCCCATTTTCTGTCTTTCTCCTCCATTTCTTCCCTTTTCTCTACTTTCCCTGCCCTTTTCCCCGTTTTCCCCCTCATTCTCCCTTTTTTCTTACATTTTCTCTTTTTCCTTACTTCTCTTTTCTCCTGATTTTTCCTTTTTCCCTCTTTTGGCCCTTTTCCTCCTTTTCCTATTCCTTATTTTCTCTTATTTCCCTTTCTTCCTCTTTTTTTCCTCTTTCTCCATTTCCCACCATTTTCCTTCTTAGTGGTTGGAACATGACAGGGTGACATTTTGGAGCTTTGGGACCTTCCCAAATTTCAGAACATTTGGGAACATTTCGGAATGTTCCAGGGCAGCAGTTTTAGGTGTTTTGGGGCCTTTCAGGGAGTCTTGGGGCTTTAAGATAATGTTTTGGGCCACTTCAGGGCATCATGTGATGGTTTTGAGTGGCATTTGGGGACATCTAGAGACATTTTGGGACATTGCTGTGGCCTTTTGGGGGAGTTTTGATAGCAGCATTTCAAAATGACATTTAGGGGGCATCTCAGGCGCTGGGGCAGCATTTTTGGGTACTTTGGGGTATTTCAGGGCAGTATTTCATGATGCTATTTTGAGAAGCATTTGGGGTTTTCTAGGATATCATTTGGGGTGGTTTGGGATGTTTCAGGCATCTCAGTGGTGTTTCAGGATTTTTGGAGGTCATTTCAGGCTGTTTCTGGGCTGCATTTTGGGATGTTTTGCGGCATCTTGGCATGCCGTTTTTGGGATGGCTCTCGGAGATGCAACATTTTGGGATCAGCGCTCACCACCCACCTCCCTGCAGGGTCTGGGATGCTCTCACCGATGGCTTTGCCCCCCGGAGCTCCCCCCGGCCGTGGCTGCTCCCCGGGACTGAGGCCCTCGACGGCACCGACCCCCAGGTAGGGCTGTGGCCCCCCTTAGCCCCGCAAACCCCYCTGTCCCCACATGATCTCCTGACAGTGCTTGACAGCTGTCAGTCGGCCTCAAGGCTCAGCGACCTTCATGGCACTGCAAACTACCCAAAAATGGCAGTTTTGGGGTGCTGCAGCACTCAGTGCAGTGAGTGCCACATTTCAATGCCAAATCACACTGAAATGGGCAAGATTGTTTGGTTTGACCATCAGGTCTTTGCCAGTTTGCCCCCCATGTCAGGGGTGGGGTGGGTGGTTTTGGGGGTAGAAAATGTGTTTTCATTTGTAGCGAGTTTGTGCTGGCAATAGCTGCTTTTGGGGTTGTAAAAATGTCCCAATATCCTCTGAATTTAACCCAGTTGGGTGTAACGGCCTGTTGCCAAACAGGGAAGAGAAGATAACTTTCTTGGGTTATTTTCTGCTAAAAAGGTGAAAAAGATAGTGAAAGGTGGTAAAAAAGAAGATGCCTCCTTGTCCAACATCTCCATCCAGCATCTCCATCCATCCCTTCCCTGTTGGTGCTCCCCTCTGCCATGTCCCCATCTCATGTCCCCACCCAATGTCTCCATCAGACCTTTCCCATTCAGCTTCACCAGCCCTCGTCTCCCCATCCAACATCCCTGGTATCTCCACCGAGCGTGTCCAACACCACTCTCCATCCAACACCTCCATCCAACAGACCTGGACTTCTCCGTCTTCCTCCTAGTCCATGTCTCTGTTCAACAGCTCTCCATCCAGTAGCCATCCCTATCCATCTTCTGGCAACACCTCCCCCTCTGGTGCTTCCCTGTTCAATGTCTCCAGTGTCTCTATCCAGTGTCCCTGTCCAACGCCCCATCCAGCATCCCAATCCAACGCTTCCCCATCCAGCATCTCCATCCAATACCCTCAATCCAACATGTCCCCATCCAGTCCCTCCCCATTTGATGTCCCCATCCAGTGTGTCCCCGTGCCACCCCCCCCTGCAGCTTGTCCCCCTGAGCCAGGGTTCCCTGGTGGCCTTCCCTGTGCCAGGGCCAGGGCTGTGTCTGTGTCCGTGCTGGGGTCATGCCCACATCAGGCCGGGCCTGCGGTGCCACTGAGGCTGCCCAGCCTGTGTCTCCTGCAGCTCGGCGGGAAGGAGGAGGAGGAGGAAGAGGAGGAGGAGCTCACTGAGAGGAGTGAGCAGGACTCTGGAATCAATGAGGAGCCGCTGCTGACAGCTGAGCAGGTACCCCTGGCCCCACGGGCATCTGGACCCCTGCGTGTCCTCCAAAAGCCAGGCTTGGCCACCTCGGCCCCATGACCACGAGCTGAAAGCACAAGAAAAAGCCAAATCCCATCATCTTGGGATGTGGTATGCAGGACCTGGAATGTCGATGTAGACAGAAGTGTAGGTGGTGGGTGCCAGTGTGGGATTTGGGTGCACGTGGGAACGTGGGGTGCAGATGCTGCTGAACAAAATGGGTGGCATGGGGGGAAGGATAAAAGTGGGGGGCAGAGGTGGGATGCAGCTGCAGGATGCTGGCATGGAGGCAGGCTGCAGATGTGGGGTGCAGGATGCAGGATGCTGGCATGGAGGCAGGGTGCAGATGTGGGGTGCAGGATGCAGGATGCTGGCATGGAGGCAGGGTGCAGATGTGGGGTGCAGGATGCTGGCATGGAGGCAGGGTGCAGATGTGGGGAGGGGGATGTGGAGGCAGCTGCAGGGTGTGGGTGCAGGATAGAGAATGCAGGTGCATGTGCAAGTGCAGGATGCAGGGGGAGGAGGGTGCAGAGACCAGGATGCAGACGGGTGCAGGATGCAGATTTAGATGTGGATGCAGGTCCTAAATGTCCATGGAATGTGGGATTTGGATGTAGGTGGGAATGTGGGATGCAGATGCAGGATGCAAACAGAGGACCCAAGGCACAGGTGGATGTAAATGCAGGTGCAGATACAGGATGAAGGGAGCAGAACACAGATGCAGCATGAAGGGGAAGGACGGAGGATGTAGGTGCAGGATGCAGAATGCTAATAAGGATGGAGGATGGAGGGAGCAGGTTGCAGATGGAGGATGGAGAAATGTCACTAGCGAGCAGAGACCGAAAAAGAAAGCGAAATGGACTGTTTAGGGTGAGAAGCAACCGACTATATCAATTTACAAATTCGCTTCTATACCTTAGCACGCTGGACACTGACATAAGGTTATTGGTTCACTGACCAACCACCCCCCAGAGGGATTGGCTGAACCCAACAACACTTCCTTCAGATATTTTCTCCTTGGTATCATAACAATACCATAGTTTACAAAATCTCTCAACTGTTTTCCCATAGCGTCCGTGAGAAAGCAAGGCTTTCACACAGACGCTGTCAGAAAACTGAGAAACCTCTCTGCAGCCAGGCTTTTAGCATTCACAGAGATACAGGATGCAGGTGCAGGATGAAGGGAGCAGGTTGCAGATACGGGTGCAGGACAGGAGTGCAGGGAGCAGGTGCAGGTGAAGGACAGTTGCAGGTGTGGGCGCAGGATGTGTGGGATGCAGGGTGGAGGTAGGATGCAGTGCGCATGGAGGACGCTGATGCCCTGCAGGTCATCGAGGAGCTGGAGGAGCTCATGCAGAGTTCACCTGACCCCGAAGCTGACCCCGAGGGTGAGGAGGAAGAAGAGGAGGAGGAGGAAGAGGATGAGGAGGAAGAAACCAAGGCTGATGCTGAAGGCAAAGGTGGTGGCGGGGGCACGGAGCCCATCGTGCTGCGGGAGCTGCATGCTTTCTCCCCTGCCTTCAACAACAACTGCTCCCACGAAGGTATGGCCAGCAGAGCCCAGGCCAGTCACTTTTTGGGGACAATTCCAACCAAATTGGACAACTGAGTCTCTCCAGGCCTCAGTGCTGGCTTGCTCTGGGACTTGGCCAGAAGGGCTCTTGGCAAAAACTGTGAAGAACACAGAGATCTGGCTTTGGTATGGAAAGGCACGTGGGGTTTGCCAAGAGCCTTTGTGTTCTGCATGGGGTGCACCATGCACATGAGATTTGTCACTAGTGGCATGGGGTGTGTCACCAGTCAGCCCAGGCATTTCACTAATTGCTCTGCTCTTTATCACACTGTGCAGGTTACTAATCTCACCATGCCACTAATCGCAGTGTGCCTGTCACTAATTGCACCATGCATGTCAGTAACTGCACCATGTGTGTCACTAATCACACCATACATGTCACTAGTTGCACCATACATGTCACTAATCACACCCTGCTTGTCACTAATTGCACTGTGAGTATCACTGAGTGCACCTTGCATGTCACTAATCGTGCCAGGCAGTTCTGTAATTGCTCTGGGCACTTCATTTATGGCGCTGAGCGTATCAGTAATTGCACAATGGGTTTATCTCTTGATGTCTCAGAAAATGCAGAGCACATCTCGCTCAGCACGAGATGCGTTGTAATGGTTGCAGTGTGCGTTTCACTGACTGCACTGGGGGTGTCACTGATTGCACCAGGCATTTCCCTTCTTTCCCCATGCATGGCACTGGCTGCACCGAGTCCAGAGGAGGCCACGGAGATGCTCCAAAGGCTGGAGCACCTCTGCTATGGTGACAGGCTGGGAGAGCTGGGGGTGTTCAGCCTGGACAAGAGAAGGCCCTGGGGAGACATCAAAGCCCTTCCCAGTGCCTAAAGGGGCTCCAAGAGATTTGGAGGGGGACTTTGGACAAGGGCCTGGAGTGCCAGGACAAGGGGAAATGGCGTCCCACTGCCAGAGGGCGGGGGTAGATGGGATATTGGGAAGAAACTTCCCTGTGAGGGTGGGGAGGCCCTGGCACTAGGTTTCCAGAGCAGCTGTGGCTGCCCCATCCTTGGAAGTGTCCAAGGCCAGGTTGGATGGGGCTTGGAGCCACCTGGGATAGTGGAAGGGGTCGTTGCCCGTGGCAGGGAGGTGGAACCAGATGGGCTTTAGGGTCCCTTCCAGCCCACCCTATTGAGGAATGTCCCCTCGGCCACGGGCCCGTCTCTAACCCGCGCGGCGCAGGGCTGGGGCAGCTGTCGGCGCGGGAGCTGCTGGCGGCGGCGGGCCGGGCGGAGGCGGCGAGCCGGGCGCTGTCGGCGGAGCTGGTGGCGCAGCTGGCGCGGCGGGACGAGCTGGCCTTCGAGAAGGAGGTGAAGACGGCGTTCATCGGGGCGCTGCTGGCCGTGCAGGGGGAGCAGCGCGAGCAGCGAGAGGCCGCCCGGCGCCGCCGCAGGGACAAGGGGCTGAGCCTGCAAGGGGCGCGCTCCGAGCGCGGCAACCACATGCCCCGCAAGGTGGGGACCTGGTGGCCACGAGGACACGAATGGGGGTGTCTCGGGTGGGCAAGGAGGAAATGGGGGCATGGGGGGTGTGGGGATAGGATGGGGCAGAGGGGCATGGGGGTTAGGGGATGAGGTTTGAGATGGGATGGGATGGGGATAGGGGCAGAGGGGCATGGGACGGGGGTGGKGAGGACGCAGGACAGGGGTCATGGAGCAGGGACAGAGGGGATGTGGGACAGGGGACTCGGAGCAGGGGGATAAAGGGAAATGTGATGGGGGTATGGAGCGGCGTGGCGGGAGGGATATGGAGCAGGGGTATGGGCAGGGTGTGGATGTGGGAGTCAGGGAGCTGTGGGGGGCATTGGTGCCAGAGGAGGTGCCACGGGTGATGTCGCTGTCGCCAGGAGGTGACAGGGTGACACGTGTCCCCCCAGCGCTTCAGCATGGAGGGCATCTCCAGCATCCTGCACTCCGGCCTGCGCCAGACTTTTGGTCCTACCACCAACGAGAAGCAGGTGCCCTTTTTCCCCAAAATAATGCCCAAATCTGTTTCTTCTCACTCCTCCTTCCTGCACTCCCCATTCCCTTGCATCCCCCAAGCCCCTTTTAAAATGTTTTTTAGTTTTCCAACACTGCTCTATCCCCTACACCCTGCTAATCCCTCTTGGAAAAATTACCTGTTTTCATCCCAAAAAGTCCTCCCTGAGGAGGGATGAATTTGGGTGGAGTTTGCAGCACCCAACTAGTTCAGTACTCCCCAAAATACCTGCAAATTAAATGCAATTGCAGGAATTTTKCAGAAATACTCTATTTTTGCACCAATTTGGGGTGATTTGTCTCAAGGCAATACATAAACCAGGCAGTTTTGTGCCATCTGGGTGTTTTTTTGGGGTGGCTTTTGTTTTTGCAGTACCTGAACACGGTGATTCCCTATGAGAAGAAGGGCTCACCACCCTCCGTTGAGGACCTGCAGATGCTCACCAACAGTGAGTATTCATTCAGGCTGCTGTTTTGGGTCAGCATCAGATATTTGGGGGACACAAAGGCACGTTTTGCTTTGCTTCAGTGGCTGCAGTTTGGCGTATCGTTGCAGCACAGCCAGTTTGGGGGATTTCTTGCATCATTGCAGCATGGGCAATTTGAGGTGCTACCACCCACGTTGCATCATGATTGCAACAAACCCACTTGGTGGGAAAAATCCCTGGTTTGCATCACTGCAGCACAGCTGGTTTGCAGCCAACACCTCCCCTCAGTTTTTGTTCCTTATACCACTGTTGATTTGGGGGTAAATCACCCATTCTGCATTGCCATGGATTGGCTGATTGGGGATGAAAGTCCTTTTTGTTTGGATGTTCCCAGGCCTGCTTCATAAACTCTATGGGGGAATTGTATGGCAGCTGTGGGGCTGGTTTTGGGGGAAAAAGGGGCATTTGGGGGGCAGCGGGGGCAGCAGGGCCAGGCTCACAGCTTCGTTCCCCCTCACAGTCCTGTTTGCCATGAAGGAGGGGAATGAGAAGGTGCCCACTCTGCTCACGGATTACATCCTCAAAGGTACCTGCTCCCCTTCTTCCTGCCCCGTGCACCCTTCGTGCGTTCTTCATGCAGCTTCCCTGCAGCTCTTGTGCCTCCACCACAGGTCCCTTCTGCATCCTTCTGCATCCTCCTGCCTCTCCCTTGCATCCTTTGTGCATCCCTTGCCCATCCCTCTTGCAACCTCGTTCATCCCTTTTGCCTCTCCTGTGCACTCTCTGTGCATCCTCAGAGAATCCCGGGCACATCCTGTGTCATTCCTCCTGCATCCCTGGTGCATCCTTTGTGCATCCCCCACACACCCTTCAGGAATCCCGGGTGCATCTCCTGCACATCCCTCAGGCATTCTTTGTACAGGTCTCCTGTCCTGCCACACCTCTGGAGGTCCCTGTGCAGCTTCCTGCCCCATCCTGGGGCCCATCTGCTTCATCCACGCAGCCTCCTCACCCTCTGTGCACCCTCTCGCACCCCCCACACCCCATCAGGCACCCCTCTTCTGCCTCCCTTGGGCATCCCCATCCATCTTCCTTGCATCTCCTGGGCATCCTTGTGCATCCATGTGCATCTCCCACACCCCTCTTGTCCATCTCTTGTGCATCCTCCCGAGTCCTCAYGTGTCCTTCACGCTCTTTTCCACGCACTGTTGTGTGTGCATTCCTTGTGCATCCCTTCCATGTTCCTCCTGCATCCTGTGTGCAGCCTCCTGCAGCACTTGTGTGCTTGTGCATCCTTGTGTGCCCAGGTGCCTCGTTCACACTCACGCAGCCTTTCTGCCCCTGAACCCTTGTGCACGTGGAGCACACACTCGTGCASCCTTGTGCACGCCCAGGTGCCCCTGTGCACGCTCGTGTGCCCTTATGCAACCCCCGGGCACCCTTGGGCACCACTGTCCATCCATGTGCAGCCCCGTGCCAGCCTGTGTGTCACCGTGCACCCTTGTGCAGCATTCTTGTGCCTTCTTGTGCATTCTCTTGCACACTTATGCATCCTCCTGCATTCCAGTGCATCCTCCTGCATCCTTGTACATCCCTGTGCATTCTCATGGATCACAGTGCATCCTCCTGCATTCCAGTGCATCCTCCTGCATCCTTGTACATCCCTGTGCATCCTCCTGCATCTCTGTGCATCCCTGTGCATCCTCGTGGATCACAGTGCATCCTCCTGCATCCTTGTACATCCCTGTGCATCCTCCTGCATCCTTGTACATCCCTGTGTATCCTCATGGATCACAGTGCATCCTCCTGCATTCCAGTGCATCCTCCTGCATCCTTGTATACCCCTGTGCATCCTCCTGCATCCTTGTACACCCCTGTGTATCCTCATGGATCACAGTGCATCCTCCTGCATCCTTGTACANGTGCATCCTCCTGCATCCTTGTACACCCCTGTGTATCCTCATGGATCACAGTGCATCCTCCTGCATCCTTGTACATCCCTGTGCATCCTCATGGATCACAGTGCCTCCTCCTGCATCCTTGTACATCCCTGTGTATCCTCCTGCATTCCAGTGCATCTTCCTGCATCCCTGTACATCCCTGTGCATCCTCCTGCATTCCAGTGCATCCTCATGCTTCCCCAGTACATCCCCACACACATTTGTGCATCCCCGTGCACGCTCGTGCCTCACCGTGTCATCAGTGCCCCCCAGGCCTCTCTCTCTCTCTCTCTCTCTCTCTTCGCAGTGCTCTGCCCGACCTGACGCGGTGCTGCCCTCACACTCCCACCCCGGTGCCCCCAAAATGGGGCCAAACCCGAGGAAAAAGGGTCACCCACCCGCGGCTGCCCCACCCCGCACTTCCCCCTTTGCACAGCTGGGAATAAAGAATTCCTTACATTAATTAGGCAACTGGTGTCCAGTGTCTGTGTCCCCCCTGCTCGTGGCGGTGCTTTGCAACTTTTTGATGGGAAAAGGCCGTTTTTAAGCAAAAAAATCCCAACACAGACTTAGCTGCAGTGCTCACGAATATTCTGGGATCTATAAAAACCACAAACTTCTGGCTACTGAGTTGCTGGGTGCTCAGAGGCAGCTGCAGCTGCCACTATCGGAGGGGCAAAATTCAGATGTAAATTTAATTCTCAGGGATTTTTCCCATTTTTTCACTTTTCTGCAGCCTGATTTTCTGCTAAAAATTGTGCAAACATCACCTTTTTTTCCCCCAGAAAATCAACCCATTATTAAGGAATGGCTTATTAGGGTACAGGAGGGCTTCCATCATGTCCATTTGTGGAACAATTGCTCTGTTTTTGGGTTTGTCACTCATTTTGGGGAAGAGTGCCTAATTTGGGGGTTGTTGCTTGTTTTTGGAGAGTATCATCCATTTTGGGGCAAATTCAGTCATTTTGGGGGAAGTTACTTATTTTGAGGAGAGTCACACTTCCAGAAGGACCACCGGTTTGGGACAGCATCCTCTGGGGGCATTGCACTCATTTTGGGGGAGGATTTTTGGAGAATACAACTCATTTTGAGGTGAGCATCCATTTTGGGGGAGAATCACTCATTTCAGGGAGAAATTAGCCCCTTTTGGGTCATCATTTGGTTCTGAGGAGCGTCCCTCATTTTTGGAGACCATAACTCATTTTAGGGTGAGCATCACCCCTTTTGGGGTTGTGTGTAACACTTTGGGGAAACATCACTCATTTGGGGGGAGAATTCACTCGTTTTTGGAGAACACAGCTCATTTTGGGGTGCACATCACTGGTTTGGGGGTGTATCATTCATTTGTGGGCAAAATCCCATTGGAGCTTATTTGAGGGGGGAAAGTTTCATTTTTGGTGGACCGTCAGTTTAAGTATAAATCTAATTTTCTCCACATCACTCAATTACCAGTTAGGGTCCATTCACCCATTTTGGGGGTAAATCATGTCTTTGAGGGGAGTTTTGCCCATTTTGGGGGGTTATTCCTGCATTTTGGGTCTTCTCCACTTAAAGGAAGAAGCTGCCAAGAAAATACAGGTGCGACCCCTCATCTTGTAGCACTTTATAATAAATGGCCAGGAATTAATACTAAATTACAATGAATCCTTTATGAAATTACAGATTACATTCACGCCAGATCAGTATCCAAAAATAGGCATTTCTGCCCATTGCATCACTTGTAGTTTTCATCCCAGCTCTTGTTTGGGTTCTTTTATCAACTCTTCAAGAGCCAGGAAAAAAAAGGACAATGCGGGCAAAAAGCCACCAAGAAAATGATCCTTCTCCTAGAATGTCACATTTAGAGCAGGAACCTGCAGAAGACAATTCCTTTATTTTTGCCCTGGTTTGCTTTTGCATTTCCTCCCATGCCACATTTTAAGGCGAAATACACCCTTTTGCTAGTATTTAAAGTAAAAAACCCCAAAATACAGGGGTTTTGGCAGTTGCCCTCCCCCATGGGGCTAAAGCTCCACCATTTTCCCATGTGGAGGGACAATACCAGGGAGAAATCATCTTTCAAGCAACAATACTGAGTTTCCTTCCACCCAGGAGAGTCTTGGGGATCGCCATTCAATTTTGGGTGAAATCTTGCATTTTGTAAACCAATTTTTTCCCCATTTTTAACTAACTCTGTGCCAAAATGCCTTGGAAAAGTTTTCCTCTCGGCAGCCTTTGCCCCAACTCTGCGTCCAGTCTCCGCCCTTAAGGACGAGAACGGGGTGAGTTGTTTTTTTTCCAGCAGAGGTTTTAGCACATAAATTAAAGGATTTGGAGGAATTTCCTCCCTTTTCCAGAAAGTTGTGTCCAGAGTCACCAAACAGCCGCAGCATCGGGGCCAAAGTTGGGAGGTTTGGGCAATCCAATGAGTCGAGCACCAAACCCTCCTCAGATATAGCAGAATTTGCACTCGCTGATTATTTTTCTCCCCCTCCATGCCAGTATATATGCCTGTGAATGACCTTTCTGGGGGAAAAATCCAAAAAGCATCAAGTCCTGGGGTTGGTTTGGCTTTTCTTTGCACCAAGAAATCCAAGGGACAGATGCAGTGGCCCACGGTGAAAACCCGCCTTTGCCCAACAGCATCCGAGCGTCACGTGGGGAAAACAACTTTCCCTAAAAATGCTTTTGCTTACCAAAAAATGAAGGGAAAAAGAAAAATAAAACCTGAAATAAAAGATTAATCTGGCCACAATATGTGCCTTGTAAACGTGTGTCCTTCACTTCCGTGCGCTGACAYGGTGGTCCCCACGCTCCCGTGGGCAGCTGGGGCCTCTGCCAGCGCCGCCAGTTTGCTTTTTTCTCACTGATTTCTTCTTCTTGCCTTTTCTTTTTTTTTTGCATTTTGGGGGGAATTTTGTATCTGGTGCTGTCAATGATTTGGGAGGGTGCAGGAGGAGCTATTCCAGTGAGTCACTGTGGTCCAAACCAAGGTCAGCGCCAGGTGCTGCTGGGAGGCCACCAGGCTCTTCCTCCAGCTCTTCCTCCTCTTCCTCCTCCTCCTCCTCCATCTCGTCCTCATCTTCCTCATCCTCCTCCTCTTCCTCGGTGCCATCAAGGGAGTCGTCATGGGCTGCCAGCATTGCCTGCTGCATGGCCATGGTGGCAGTGGCTGATGAGAGGGGTTGGAGGTTGTCCATGCTGAGCGAGCCTGTAATTAAAAGAATTACAGAGATAAGGACTCCCCAGCTAATACAAAAAGGACAAAAGAGGTGCATAAACCAAGAATAACTCAAGTGAAAAGCTTGGAGAGCACCCCATAGGGTGTCCCACCAACCCCAGTCACTCCCCAAGGTCCAGTCCTTAATTTTTCTAACTAGTGCATCATTAAATAACAAACCTTACTTCTGAGCCAGTAGATGCCCAAATTGGTTGGGCAGATCTTCTCTTCATCTTCTCTCAAGTCCTACCTTTTATTCTCTTCATCTCRTCTGGTGTATGTTCTTTTCTGCTCTCTTCACCTTCTCTTCATCTTCTCTGTTCATTTTCCTCATCTGTTCTCTGTTCATCATCTATCTTCCCACCTTATCTGTCATCTGATCATCATATCTATTCTTCTCCTAATTTCCATCATCGATTTTCTCGTCATCTTCTCTCTTCCCATTTTGTCTCATCTGTCTTCTCATCTCCATCTTTTCATGTCTCCCCTCCCCTCCCCAGCTCCTCACGGGACACCCCAAGCCGTGCCCCATCGTGGGTGACCACTGAGGGCTGTTCCTGTGCTGCAGGGATGGGAGTGCCCCATCGCCAGCGCCTTGTGATGGCCAACTGGAAGGACCTTCTTGCATGGGCCACCTCACGTGTTTCCCCACAGCACAGTAAAGGGCTCTAGAAATTACCAGTTAAGGCCACAATTTAATGCATGGCCACTCCTTCCTGGAAGGGCAGGGGCCGCTGGGGTCTGTCCTTACCATCAGGATTTGTCCCTGAATTGCCACCCTGCTGCTGCAGGACCCCGGCRGCGATGGAGTTGGGCCAGAACCTCTGCGTGGGCCGGTGCTGAGATTTGATTTTCTTGGCTTTGGGGGCTGGATCCGGGTTGCTGGCATCGAGCATCGGCTGCAGGATGCGCCGCCGGGCATTTATGAACCTTTCCACGGAAAAGAGAGAACACTGGAATAACTAAGAGCTGTTACACCAACACCGAGTTAAAACAACATGACAGCAAATCAGTGAGTTGCAATATAATAATAATACTTTAAAAAAGTACCTTCATGGTTCAAAAAGCTGGGCTTTTTTCTTTTATTTGCCTGTGGCACATTATAGCTCTGCATTAATTTTTCCAGCTGAGTGGGAGAATGCTACACATTKGATTTACCAGGAGAGGGCACCGAGACCTTGCAAACCAGCGCTGGCATTAAACACAACTGAGCTGTCTCCCAGGAATCACAGAGTCATAAAATCACAGAATGTGCCAAGTTGGGAGGACTCATCAGGATCATTGAGTCCAGCTCCTGGCCCTGTGCAGGACACCCCAAGAATCAGCCTTAACCACCCAAGTTACCCCTCCCAAAAGCATTACACAGCACCAAAATAGGGTGAARAAGTCCTAAAGCCAGCAAAATGATGGCGTGGGCCACCAAAAACTGCTCACCAGTTGTTGACTTGCAAGAGGGTCAGGTTGGTTTGGGCAGCGATTTGCCTCTTCTCATCCTCTGTGGGGTAGGGGTGCTGGAAAAAAAGAGAGATGGGGTAGCAAAATTACATCCCTGCATGCAAGATGTCATCCCTGAGTAAAAAATCATGAAGAGCTGCCTTTTTTTTTTTTTTTCATTTTCCCACCCTAAATTTGGTGGCTTCTTGCATTTGCAGAATGCAAGATTGAAGGGTGGCATCCAAGAGCATCAAGATTTCCCCAGGTGCTTTCTCCAAGGCTTTCCATCAAACGCTTTTCCTTGAAGGAAAATTTTCTTGTTCTTTTTTTTAACTCTAGCAATTTTCCAGTGATGGTTGTTGGTAAATGTGGGATTTGGGCTTCAAAACGCACCATGACTCACAATGCTCATAGAGGCATCAATAAAACACCCCGAAACACCTGCACTGGGAAACCACCAGCTCAAAGCTTCAGCAACCTCCCTCCAACTGTGCTAAAATGCTCTTTTCCAACCCCAGAAATGAAATTATTATCAAACCAGCTCCATGCTTTGGAGCCTCAAGCCAGTGACAGTTACCATGACTTGTTTTTCAGCTGTTAGCCCCCAAAACAGTGTGATTTCCTTGACAAAACCACCCAAAGTCAATGCACACTGGAGGCTCACTTTCCCACTGGGGCCTCACTGGTTAAAAATGGTACTTTTTTTGGCAGAAATATCCCCTTTTTTGGTCTATTATTTCCAGCTTTCTTTCTTCCTGCTGGTGCTTCCAATAAAATGATGAGCATTTTTGGTTAGAAACCACATTCATCTCTGACACCAGATGGAGATATCTCACRGGGAAGCCCAAGTTTCTTCTGACCACAAGGAGCAGGCTGAAAGCAAAAGTCCAACCATCCAGCAGAAGAATTTCTTTTAGTTTTTCAATTCCATTTTGGAGATCTTAAACTATGGGGTTCTTCTGGCACGTGGCAGGAAAGTGTTTTGCAGTTTCTGGTCTTCTAAGTCCTTTTTGTGCCTGCAAATCTGCAGTTGTGCCCTCCAGAGACACGGGAGATGCACAGCACAGCCAGGGATCGCAGCCCAGCACAGCAACGCTCTTGTCCTCATTGCAGTAAGTCCAGAATTTCCCATGAAAAAAGAAAAAAAGGCTGGCAAGTTCCCAGCCTGCTGCTGCTTCATGTCCTGGCTGATTTTTCCACGAGTTGCTCCTTGGAGCCGTTACCTTCCGCGTTATTGATGCCTTGGGGATCTCCCACCACTCCGTCTTCCTGAAGAGCAAGTCTTTGCAACCAGTTTCCAAGTGATTTCTTGGCTGAATTGTGCAGGAAAAATGTGGGATTTTTGGCTTTTTGCCCTTCTCCCAGCCCTGCTGATGAGAGAGAACTCTTCATGCATGAAAATACCCAGTTTGCATCCAAGCTCCCTCTACCTTCCATCTCCAATCCCTCAAAACGGGGTGATTTTGCAATTCTGTGTTTTGACTGATTGCTCATGTGCTACAGCCCTGCCCGTGAGGCAGCTCTCACATTCCAGCTTGCTAGAAAAGGGTATTTTGGAGCTGTTAACTGCAAAAAAATGCTCAATTATCCATCTTCAAAAAGCACGTGAGTCCCCTCCTAGATTTGTTTGCTTCTTCTTGCCCCACCTGCAGTGACAAYGGTCATTCCCAAAATACTCCCAAAATACAAGCCCCTTTGCACCTCCAAATACAAATCCAGACAAACCACCCCCTGAATTTGAGGATTTCTTGACTTTTTGTCCTTTATTTCCCATTTTTCAGGGTGTTTTGGTGGCTGTGGTGCTCACCATGAGATGCTGGAAGAGCCATGAGCGCATGATGTTGGTGGCATGTTTGGGCAGGACGCCCCGTTTGTTCTTGGACTTCTTGTCCTCGCCATCAAGGAGGGAGGTGAGATCCAGGTTCACCTGTCAGGGGAAAGGAATGGGGAGAGAATTGGTTGAAAATGGTGATGGGCAACCCAAAAAATGAGCAAAACCAACCCRAAATGGGAGTGGGATGAGTGCAAAAAAACTGGCACTTAAAGGAGCATCCAAAACCCATTTCCTGCTCCACTAAATCTGCATAAATGCAGATTTTCTCCCAGSATCTGTATCTTTTATCTCAATTTTTTTGTCAATGCTTTGCAAGGGGTAATGGCACTGTTGGGGACTGTGCTGATGACGCCATGACCAATTCCAAAGTGTGGTTTAGGAGRAAAATACTTTTACCTGAAAAAATAAAGTAAAAAAAAAACCCAAACCTCATAAAAAGATGATTTTCTCAACTGCAAGTTAAAACCCTGCCACTCACTAACCCCTTGCAAAGTCTCATTCCTCACCCAGCTGATTTCCACCACAAGGAGGAAGATGCCCATTGAGCCAAAATTTGCTTTCCATCCCCCCCGAAATTAAAAAGAAGCATCTTGCTGCAAGAGAAGTTTTAATGAGGATTCAGGAACCAAACTGAAATCTAAGCACTTGAGTTAAAAAGGGAATTTTTTTTTTCCCCAAGTCTTCATCAAAACACTTCTCCTGGATGAATTAAACATCAGGCCAGCAGGTCCCTGTGATTCCCCTGGGCTCCAGCTGAATAAATCATGCCAGTGGCACAGGAAGAGCATCCGGAGGTGCTTGTCCAGGCTCTCTCCCTGCCCCAATATTCCCTGTGCTCGTGTTTTTCCCACCACAGAGGGTTTTGCTGCAAGATTTAAACCTGCAATGGAGAGATATTATAGAAAGAAATTTTTTAAGCATTGCACAGGCAAAAAAAACCTGCCAGGGAGGTGCCACCCCTTTCTAAAATGCTGTTTATTGATCGTTTTATAAGAGGCTCCTGCAATTAAAATGGGGCATTTCAGAAATAATGGGGGTGAATTTTTGCTGCTCTGCCCCCGGGAAGCAGTGTAACAGAAATTGATGTTTTTGGGTTTTTTTTCCAAATTCCTGGGGAATAGGGGTTGGGAAGAGCTCATGGACGAGTTGTGCTAATAAATCCAGTTCTGCTCCAAATCATTGTCTTACTGCAAGAATGCAGGGATCATTGTGTAACTCATTGCAATGTCAGGAAAAAAAAAAGGAATAAAACCAGAGCAAATGGCTGAAAAATATCCCCAAATTCAGAAAGGAAGACCTAAAAATGAGCCTTTCCCACAAGTGCCATGATTGCTGTACTGGACAGGCAATGCCAGTGATCGCAGATCTATAATATATCAGCAATAATATCTGTCCTATCCCATCCCATCCTATCCTATCCTATCCTATCCTATCCTATCCTATCCTATCCTATCCTATCCTATCCTATCCTATCCTATCCTATCCTATCCTATCCTAATCCTATCCTATCCTATCCTATCCCATCCTATCCTATCCTAATCTTATCCTTTCCTATCCTATCCTATCCTATCCTATCCTATCCTATCCTATCCTATCCTATCCTATCCTATCCTTTCCTTTCCTATCCCATCCCATCCCATCCCATCCCATCCTAATATTATCCTATCCCATCCTATCCTATCCTATCCCATCCTATCCTATCCTATCCCATCCTATCCTATCCTAATCTTATCCCATCCCATATATAACAAACAACTAATATAGAATATACAATACACAATTTGTACAACACACAGTATATAATAAAGCATATAGAATAAAATGGAATATGTCCCGTCACACATTATAAATAACAGATATTGATAGATGTTGCACAAAATAATATGATGCATTATAATTATAATATTATTATCCTATTGTAACATTTTATATTAATAATATAAGCATTGTTATAACTTCTTAGGTCATTGATATAATTTGTTAGGTACCCCAAAGGCACCTGGCAGATGGGGTTTAATCAACGTTTCTTGCTAATTAAAAATTTAAGATACTCCAAGGGTTGAATTTATGGAGGAATGGGGGGATTCTGCCTGCTGCAGTGCAAAGCTTTGGCTAGAATGGAAATTTGAGGTGGGAAGGCCTTACCTGGGCATTGGGGATCTGCAGGGCACCGGGGGTGATGGCTTGGGCGAGGACCTGGCCCTGCGACGTCACCATCGTCACGGGCTGGTACAAGGCTCCACCTGGGGAAAAGCAGACACGTGGGGGTACCAGAACCCCCAAATTTCCACCTCCTCACCCTCTCCCCCGYGGTCCCTACCTGGCACGGCGGGCGAGCTGCTGCCGGTGCTCATGGCCAGGTTGCCCGGTGGCAGCGTGGCCGCGGGCACCACGATGCCCGGCGGGGGGTTCGACGCGGGCGGCAGCGCTGCTGGAGAGCTCTGCAGCATCTCCTGCAGAACAGGAAATATTAAACCCATGAATTTCAGCATGTGGGAGCATGGAAGTTTTATTTTTACCCCCTACAATAAATTTGCCCCATTGCAGTTTTTGGTTTTGGTGGTTCAACAGGAAAAATTGCAGAAAATGTGATTTTTCAGTTTGTTGCAATTGCAAAGAAAGATGGAAAAATAAGGATTTATGCTCTGCAGAGCTCCCACTTAGCATCTTCCTTCCCCAAGCTTGCTTTCTTTGTACAGTCACTCTTTTCCACAAAAAAAAAAAAAAAGGGAAAAAAAAGATCATGAGGGACCAAAAGGAATTTCTTTAATCTTTTTCTTTCTAAATATTTCTATTCTTTTGGTGCTTTGACTGGGACTGGAGGATGCAGCCTTTGCTAAAATTCAAGGTGAGCACCACGGTTTCCCTTTGCCAAAATAAGAGTAAAATAATGAAGTTAATAATAACATAACCCCACTGATACCATTCCTTGCAGCTTTAAGCCAATTTCTTACAAAAATGGGCGCTTTTTGAGCCAAAAGCTTTAGTTTTACTTTAAGGCCCATGTCTGGAGCAACCACCAAAAGACCCCAAACTGAATTACTATTTGCTTATTTATTTTAATATTTAAATGACTATTTGAGTATTTAATGTGACATTTTGGGAAGGGGGCAGTGCCACAATTGAGGCTACGGGGGGAATACAGGCAATGTACCCCAAACTTCCACATGGGCAAGGTTTTGCAAATAATATTGGTAATATTGATAAAATTATCATTTTGAAATAAGCCCAAGGTTACTATAGCTCTCTAATTCACCCAACTGGAATGGAAATGAAACTGCACTGATGTTTTTTCTCCCTTTTCTACTGACTTTCCCATTCTCCATCACTTCCCTGCTGTCCAGCTGGTTCTCAAGTGTTTAACATAATGTCAATAAAGGGGATTTTTTTTCACCTTTTTATTCATTTTTCCTACATTTTGATGCATTTCTTCAAGAATCCTATCGTTTGGGTTAAGAAAAGAGAATTTCCCTGGATTAGTGATGTGCAATGACACTGGAAAAGGCAACCACGCAGATGGGATGAGGGTGGAAAAAGCCGCAGCTCCCTTTCTCCAGGTAGTGGAACTACAGAGATGGGAACTGGAATGCACCAAATCAATCCATGTGACACCAAGCCGTGGCTGTGCTGTTCCATGGGGATTTGGGGCACTCTGTGTCCTCATCGATGCATTTCCCATTGTTGTGGGGGAGAACCTGAGGTCTGTTCCTTTTTTCTCCTTCTCCCCATCACATTCATGCAGCTTTTCCCCATCAACCACCACTGCTTTGCCCGTGCCATCATTCTCAATAAATTTCATGCTTTTGCTCTTAAAACCCCCTCATGGCACTTTCCCCTCCTGTGGTGCCAAGTCCAAAATGTTGGACCCAATGCCTCTGCCACAGGTGACTTTTGTTATTTTGGTTATCTGGAAATTTTCCTGCAATTGCTGTGAATTTTTCATTCGTTTCCCAGACATTCCTTTCCATAGCTGAATTAATTTTAAAAATGCAAATATGACCGTAAAATACTTGTACTTTTTTTTCAGTATTGCTTCCCCACCTCCAGTCTTCTGGGGGATGTGGTTTTTGGTTTGAGAAATGAGTATTTCTCAGGATACAGAGAGCAAAAATCAGTCTCTTTTGCACGCTCTTGGATTTTGCCCTGGCTAAGCATCCAGATAACAAACACAGTGAAAATATTCATAAAAAGCAAGTGTGGTCCAGGAGAACACCAAAAAGCAGCCAGATATGGCCAGGTGCAACCAGAGGTTTGGAGCAGCTTGAAGACCTCCAGTTTTCCTCCCCTGCCTTGTTTTTCCATGATTCTTCCTAAAGAAGGGCATCCAGAACACCACTTTTGGAAGTGCATTGGGAAGAAGCAATTTGGAATACCAGAAAATGGGAACAAGAAACTGCTGTTTCCAGACACAGCGGTCAAAGCCATTTTCAACAGTATTTTGTGAGGAAAAAAAAATTGCCTTTGTTTTTGTGGTGTAGAGGAAAACTCTCCCAAAACATCATCTCACTGGTGTCCAAAAAGGCAGAATATTGGTAATTATTAGAAAGAGCTATTAAAGGAATYAATGGTCTTTCTGCAACACAACTGWGAAACCAAAGTGACCCAATGGAAGTGGAGGCTCTGCCTTCAAATAAATATAGAGTGATATCTCCAAGAAGATTTAAAAAATATATTTTGCATACCAATTGCCTCAGATTGCAAATGTCAGCCAAATTCTATTAGGCTTGGCAGTTTTGCTGCAGTGGAAAATATTTTATATATTTTATATTTTATATTTTGAGACTCAAGGAAATTCATAGAATCCTAAAACAGTTTGGGTTGGAAGGGTCCTTAAAGCTCATCTCATTCCATCCCCCTGCCATGGGCAGGGACACCTTCCACTATCCCACRTTGTTCCAAGCCCTTTCCAACCTCATCCTAGACACTTCCAGGGATGGGGCAGCCACAGCTTCTCTGGGCACCCTGTGCTGGTGATGCACCACCCTCAAGTTGAAATGCTTTTGGCAGTTTTGAAATCTGAGTGTGAAAAAAAATGCATCACTAGGTGTCTCTGCAGACCCACATCTCGGCACTGATCAATGGCAAAACATGATTTCTCCAAATTAAAAGTCACTTTAATGAAGAAAAAGATCTGGGAGATCACATAAAAAACCTTCTTTCTTACAATAAGGCAAATGTCCAAGTGCCAGCAGGTACGAAAGTGCTAAAATTCAGTGCTGCTTGAGCTGCTGTCCTTCCCCTTGTGCTTTATGACACAGACATTCATTTTTGGGTGGTACACAATGTGTAAAAATATCTGTCTCATCCTAACTCTGAAAATTACTTGTGCTGGGGGAAATCAGAATTAGTTGGAGAAAAAAAAGAAACCCATGGGTTTGCCAAGAAAGAGCTGGCCAAACTCAGACTCATGTAAGACGATTCATAAGGCTCCTTCGTGAATGGATGGGTGGATGGGGATGAGAAAAAAGTTGGCTTTAAATAACAGAGAAATCCAGGCTTGTTCACAGGGCAGACTTGGATAAATGAAGATCTACAGATCTCCATTTACAGAGAAGATACAGAGAAGCGCTGCATTGACCTCCACCAAACCAACTGCCCACCTCCAGCCACCAGCAACCTGGGCTAGTGGATGGTGGCCCTGCCCATGGCAGGGTGTTGGAACAAGATGGGCTTTAAGGTCCCTTCCAACCCACACCATTCTGTGATTCTGGGGAGAAGTAATTTGAGAAGAAGAAATGCCGTCCTGAAAATGCCCATTTAAACACTGCCAAGCTGAAACGAGAGCTGAAAAATACAAAATTTGATTCAATTTAAACGTCCCTGGCAGCRCTGTGGTTCCCAGTGTGATTGGCTTTGCAACTGTTTTTTTCCTGCAAGTGGAGAGMAGTGAGGACCCCTTTGATGTCGAAGGAAAGTTGAAGTTAAGCATTGCATGAAATTGGTTTCCTCCCTCCACCATGAAAGAAGGACCTCCCCTCTCCCATCCTGGTTGGAAAAAAACTAAAAAACTACTCATTAAATAAAGGGAGGGGGCTAAAAAAAGCCCAATGAGGACTCAAGGTAGAGGAATGAAGCCAAGTGAAAAGCAACCAACAAAAATAGAAGAGGAGTTGCTTGGTGGACTTGCAGGACAAAGAGGCTACGGCTCAATCACAAGACAAAGCAAAGCAGAGAATGAGAAAGCAACGGAGAAAACAGGGTACAAAAATCCCTGTAAGRTAATGAAGGTTCAGGGAAGACTCATCACATGGGAAAAGCCCAGAGCTGTCACCRAACTTGGCCAACACCAGGAATCGTCTCTCAGCCTGAGAAGATTTCAGTCAAAACACCTTGTTCGAGTGTTCTTTCATCTTCCCATCGCCTCAGGCATTTTGCATCTCCAAAAATTCTTGCATTTTCCATTTTAGAAAGCAGAAGTAACAGCAGGTGAAGGACCATCCTTTTTGGATAYACCAGGGATCCAACAGTGATTGTCCTGTGATGACCTTTCACAGGTTCAGCTGTTGTTTTCCCACTTTTGGTTGATATCCTTGTTATTGTGTATCCATAATTTTTTAAACATGTCCTGTGCTAAGAAACTTTGCCAAGACCTGAAATATTTCAGTTTCACGACAAACGTGATGTATCTCCTCACMAAATGACTGACACTCCTTCCAAACCCTAAGAAAACCTATTTGCTGAGAAACCTCCTTCATTGATACGAATTACATTTCATTATTTAGATTTTTTTGAAATCCTAAATTAACGGCCCATTTGCTCTTGCACCTCCCCTTAGCATGAAACCAATAGGCCGATAATTAGAGAAATCATCCCACTCGCCATTTTTTAAACACTGAYCCTGTGATTTTTCAGCTCTCTGGAGCATCCTTAGCCTCTAAAACTCAACTGATGGACATAGAGCATTTCCACCTTTTGTTTTTTAAGCCTTATCCATGCCAACTCAAGTGTACTCAACGAGTTGAAGTACTCGGGCACTTGACATGGCTTAGTTGGACACAGAAAATATTTGCCATTGTATTGTCTCTGGCATGGCATCCTCATCCCATGACCAGATGAGATGGTGGCTCTTTCATGGTCCATCACCGTGAATATTTCAGCTCCACCTGCTGAAAATCCCCTCGTGGCTGAGCCAGCGTTTCCCCTCCAGTTGGGTCTTTCCTGGGTGCGTTCCCATTTATTTAGCAACTGCCTCCAAATCCTCACTTGAATTCCTCAACTTTCGAGTCTTGCCCAGAAGGAAAATGTCAGCAGCTCCGGGTTTCCAGGAATCAGAAGCGCTCGGTACCTCTCCATGGGCCTGATTATTTTCCAAAGACTTGTGCTAATTTTCTGATATGATCCCCACCTCTTTGTGAGACACTAAATCCTCATTACTTTTCCTGACCGATGCATTCTAATTAGATCAACACTTTAAAAAAAAAAAAAAAAAAAAAAGAAGGGAAGGAGGGGAAAAAAATTCACAATAGCCACAGGACGGCTTTCCATCTCATTAACTCCCTCACTTATTATTTTCATGAAAATTACTGATAAAAAACGTGCATCTCCATTTGCTGGGACCGGGAGCTTTGTCGGCTCATATCTAACATCTCTCTCATCACCCGGGATGTGAGCTGTTGCCATGGCAATGCACAATAATAGAAACTAATAAATTACAAACGAGATGCTCGTTGAGCAATTATTGTTCTCTTTTATGCAAGTGTCTTGCTAATTTTGATCATAAGGAATGCTTCCATAAAGCAGCGGAGGGATAATAAGTCTATTTCTAGAGATTATTAGAATATAGAGTGAGGATGGGGTTTCTTAGATCAATGATTAAGTGGTTTGGTGCTTTCAGGGAACCCAAATAAGAAACGGAACTTTTCTGGGGGGCTTTTCCCTCATCACGTTGGGAGCTTCAAACTCGGCAGCACTTGGAGCTGAGCTACTAAAAATGGTATTTTTTTCCTTTCCACCACCTTAAAAATGCCCCAAAAGCTCTAAGAAGGCCCCACCACCTGCCTCCTTTTCAGGGAGAACCCCAGGAGCTGCCTGGGTTCTTTTGGGTTTGCTGTAGTTATTGCTGGTGGGATTGTGCAACCCTAAATCCCATTTTTCTACCCCAAAAACCAGGTATCTGAGAGAGAGAAATCCCCTAGGGGAACACAATATAGCACCAAGTTTTTTGGGATGCAACCAGCCAAGATTTATTCCCTGCACTGCAGATGCATGTGAAAACCCCAACCCACGGGCAACTTCTTTTCTGAATATTGAGCTACAGTCCCTTATTTTGCCCCAAAAGCCACCAAGGTTCAACTTGGTTTGGCTACTTCAGCTGATATTTCTGCAGTTCTCAGGCATTTCTTTGTACTCTTCCACTATGCTCGAGGCACCAAATGTCTTCTTCTCCCAGCTAAAATCCAAACCATGCAAAAGAAGAAGTCAAGGCAATGTCGATCATGCTGGGGGAGAACTGCAAGATCTGCTGGGACACAAAAAGGAGCAGTGAAGCCAGAAAGGGTTATCTGAGACCCAAAAATCTGTTGAGCTTCCTTGAAATAAAAAGAGAGAGAGAAGCAGTGAAGAAAATCTTGATGTTTCTGTCCTTCCTGCCAATAAATAGCATTTTTCACAAAAAAATGTGACTTTCTTGTTTATATTTCCATCCACTTGCACAGCTCCCTTCCYCTCGCATTTAATTGCTGCAGCTTTAGAGTTTAGGAGTCCTTCACTTTCTCTTTTGCAGAGCCACAAACATTGGGGTCGCAGCTCTGCCAACCCACAAAAAAAAGGACATAAAAAAATTTAAGATAAAGAAAAAAAAGTCACCACAACAGCATTTATTGCACTCTATGAGCAAGATACAGGGAGTTTTTTTAAATTCTTGGGGATGGACTCTGATGACTTTTCAGGAGGCCACAACTCCTGCAGAGCAAATCTGAAACCTTGCTGGCCCAACTCCCTGTTGGCCAATGTGCAACAGCGGTGATTAGAGAGGAATTTTAAGGCGTTACCTGGGGGTGGAGGCTGATGGAGGAGGGGTTGGGGGAGTAGGGCCCCCCCAGGTCATTCCTGAGTAGGTTGTCGCTGTGCATCTTGGTTTTGAGGCAGGTGATGTAACGGTTGCAAAAGTCCTTGCACAACTCATTGACCTTCTCCAACTCCAGGAGGTGGATGCGCAGCACCTGGATCGCCTTCACCATCTACGCAAGGGCACAGAGTTAAAATCAATATTCTCCCCCAAAATCTAACGGGGAACTGATCCCTACAGCAGAATGAAATTAATTTCCTTTCTCCACAYGCCAAAAAAATCAATATTCTTGCCCAAAACCCATCCCAGAGCCCGTCCCTCTGCATATCTGCATTTCTTTCCCTTGCCCATCAATCATAACCCTGGAATCCAAGAGGAAAAAATTCACCAAATTCACCGTTGCCTTCATGGGAATTGCTCCCCATGCCCAAAAAAAAGTACAAGCCAAACCCCTCGTTGTTGAAAAGTGTTTGGTTATTCTCTGGAGGCCACTTCTTCTAACAAGATTACGGGGCTGCAAYTCAGCCGTGAGCTGTTGCCGGTGCAAAGCCTGGGCCTCATTAAAACGTACCCCATAAACCTTAAAAAATTTACACATAAAACATTCCTCTCACCGAGCTGAAACCTTAAGTTTTACAGCCGCTGTTTGAAATCTTGCATAATATATAAAATTTCAGCTATTCACTCCGGGGCAATAAATCCGGTTTTATGTAACTAAGCGTCTTTGCATTTCAAAGGGTGTTTTTAACTTGCAAATTTTAGTGGTCATCTTTACAAACTGCAAGTTGCCATGGTTGGGAAACATCTTGAAAAATCCAGGGCCAAACTCCAGTGGCAGCTCCACGACGGACAAAGTGAATTTTTGGTTGGTGAAAAACAGGGGTGATGGGTTGCTGCTGGAAAGATCTTTTCTTTAGCTTTTTTTTTTTTTTCCTATTTTTTTCTGGGGTTTTTTCCCCCCTCCTCCGCAGTTGACGCAGGCAAAGCACAAGGTGGAGGTGTCGTGCCCAGGATTTCCGCATCCTCCCAGGGCTCACCGGCCATGAAAGTCAATATTCAAGGGCAAAGGCAAGAAGACCTGACACATATATGTAAAAAAATAAATCTCTCAATTATCTCAGCTCATTTGCTTAGGGTCTCATTTTATGTCCCTGCTCCGCTGCGTCGTATATCTGTCCGGATAAAGAGTTACAGTCCGATGGCGTACGTGCGCGGGGTTGTAAAAAATACAGATGCTGAATTAATTGACTGTGTGGCACTCGGCAGCTGATTGAGTTGATAATGGTGAGATCTGACCTTTTTCTAATTTCTAATTATGTGCATCTTGGCAGTGAGGAATACATGACTCTTATTCTAATGATAGCTAATGCCACTGGCCTTTTCATCCCTGCTTTGCCATCACCAATTTCTGGCAAACGGGTGGCGTTAAAAAAAAAAAACAAAACACGACACCCAAAAAATAACAACAACAAAAAAAAGGACAGTGTAAATAGGGGAAAAGAACAGGTTGAAATGTTCAGTTTTGAGCACTGCAAGACTTTTTAAGCCAAAATTCCCTTCAATTAGTGCCTCCCACCAACAGGAATGTGCTTCTCCAGCATCACAGAAACCATCTCCTCTGTCTTGGTGCAGGTTGCCCACACTGAGGTGGATGGCTCCTCCTTTTCTGGAGGATTTCTGGGCATTGGATAGAACATACACATCCAGCTGTGTACTAGAAGTGGGGCAAACCCACATACACAGAGATACAGAAAGACACAGCAGTAGATACAGATACATATGAATATGGATGTATCGAGTGCTGCAAGGTTATACATGGGATCAATCCAACTGCCCGTGGCCAAATTTCACCTTGGCAGCAAGAGTTGCTTCAGAATATGTCCAAAAACCATGATTGGTGAGTTGTGGGGATTTTTTTAGAAACCATAAAAAGCACAGCCAGTGTGGATAAATTTCCTGCACTATTTGCTGGTGATGTTTCACCTTGATAAGTACAGAAATAGGTATTCCTTTCCCAAAATTTTAATTTTTTTTTTCTTCACCTGGCTCAATTTCTCTCCTCCTGCTAGACCATTACACCATTTTTATGCAATTTAATGCAATGGGGATTTGTTGGTGCATGTCAGCATTTGTTCAGTCCAAAAACAAATAATCCAAAACATTGGTTGGGTCGGTTGGTTTTTTTTTTTTTGATTGCTTGTCCCAGAACGATTTCTGTTCTTGACTACGAGTTATTGCAAAATGGGTTTAGCAATATGCAAAAGGGGCTTTGCATGGCCTGCAAATTTTTTGGAGGCCATTCTGCAGACTCTTGGCTTAGGGATGTTAAAACACTCTCCTCCACAAGCTGAAATCAGGCACAAACATGTGGGATTTGACTTCACCTTGAAATCGTCTCTTGCTTTTTTTGAAAGAACCAGTAGTTCTTGCACCTAGATGAGTTTTGCTAGTTTTTCCCTTTGTGATACGTCACCATTCAAAACCACCTCCTTGATATCTGTAATACTTTGAAAAAGTAGGCTGTGAATTGCCTGATTTTGCTTCTTTTCTGGGGTGGAAATCCCTCTGCTACATGTCCCAGAGGACACATAACCCCCAGGGAAGGTGTTTTGCATCATCAGAGGTGCACAGAATTGCCTCTTCAGACCTTGAAAATTTGCTTGCGGAGCATCAGAATGGTGCCACGAACTTGTCTACCCACGTGTTTGCCATGGAGGCCACGTTTGGATGCTTTCTGGACAAAATAATGGGATTTGGGGATATTTCCTGAGGCCCACACAAGAGAAATCCCAAGCAGAGTCTTCTGAGGCACCTTCCAGCAGCAACGGATGGAGTAGGAAATTTGAGTTGATGTGGCAGAGAATCCACCAAAACCGGTCCAACTGTTCCAAACTGTTGATATCCATGACCTTATGGAAAAAGTAATTATTTTGCTCTGCTTCTAGGACATGAGCTGGCCATGACACTCCAAACCAGATGGTGCTGGATGAGAATGCTGACCCTATTGCATGTTGCACTGAGCAGCAGTAATTCCTACAGAGATTGCAAGTTTTGGGGCACACACCGGCCAGCGATCTTGGCTGCTTTCAGGAACCTCACTGACCCGATGGAGGTTGTGGGGGAAAATTAGCCAAAAGGGGGCAGAGGGGTTGTTCTTACATGGGATCTTCTGGAAAATGTCTCAGAGAAGGTCCTGGAGAAGGTTTCACAAGGTCTGTGGAAAACATTGCCAAGATAACCAACACTACAGAGCCCAAGACATGGTGGTAGATCTTCATTTATTCCTCACCCCCTACCTTTTCAACACCCCCCAAAAATCATCTGCCAAGCCCCAGCTGCCTGTACCAGGTTGTCCAGCTCGGGGTCATCACTGAAGAAGGGCTTGTGTTCCTGCTCCTGCTGGTGGACAAAGTTCTCGATGTCGACATCGAAGCTGGCCGAGGTGATGCACTCAGAGCCCTGCGTCGCCTGCTCACATTTCTCAAAGAGCAACGTCAGCAGTGGGAACAGCGGGTGCCTGCAGAGGACAAAGGAGATCACCCATAACGCCCACTATTTGAGGTCCCATGTCCATCTTTATCCCACATCATTTATCCATCCATCCATCCATCCATCCATCCATCCATCCATCCATCCATCCATTTCCTCCCAGTCTGTAAGAATCTAGTGGTGCAAACCTCACTCCCTGGTCACACTGGAAGCGCTCCCTCTAGATCTCTTTCAGCAACAAAAAAAAAGCTTAAAAACTGTAAAATTCACTGTCTCCTCCATCAGGCAATGACTGGTTCCAATGTCTTGGTGTTTTCCGTCATTGCACCAGTCAGCATTTCCTAAATAGGCAAAAAGGCTGTGTCTTGGACATAGCCAAGGTGTCCTGGAGCCATCTGCTGTCCAAGTGGCTTTTCCTTTCAAGGATGGACATCAGCACCTGCTCATCGATGGTAATATTTTACCTCAAAATGTCTCTGTTGGTTGGAGTTGATGGATGGGGACTTCTATCTGCCTGCAGCATCCTATGGACCAACCTTGTTATTGGCTGCTCCTCCAACGAGAGGAGCACCTCTTTGCACCTCTGACAAGTCCACAAAGATGGGTCAAATCCCACTTCTTTCTTACCATAAGATCTTGAAAACAAAGATTTATTGCTCTTCTTGAAATTCACAAATCTCTCCAATGATGACCCTAAATTGATGCAACATAAAATCCAAACACATGTTCAGCACCAAAGCATGTGGACACTGTGGGGATGAAGACCACAGCTTAGTGCAAGCCTCAATAAGCCTCTCCAGCTCAGTGCAAATTAAAATCAAAAGTGTTTTATGGAGTCTTTCCGGGCAGAAATGCAAAACGCTCCTGCAGGAATGGTCTCTCACAGCACTCCAGTTATCCGAGCACAATGGCATTGGCTCCACCATTTTATCTCCAAAAGATGGCCCAAAAGATGATTATGAACCACTTCCTTACAGCCTTTTTGAGTCGGAGTCAGGCGAAGGGGTTAAACCCCTTGGCTAAGTCTTCATTTGCAGCCGCTAATACCACAGCATATTATAGTTTAATCTGTCCTGATCCCGGTTTAATGCAAGATTCACCGAGGCTGGAGTAGAGAATGGCGAGGGGGGGGAATCATTTCATAATTTCAGTAGCCCCGCTGGAGCTTAGCCAGGGGATATGAAAGGCAAATTCCAGGYGGCAGGTTGAATTATCGGGACTTATGAACCGCTGGCACCGCAGCAGGTGCCTGCTGCCATTTCCAGAGCCGCTCCATCAATTAGGAGCAGAGGCACAGAATTACCCCAAGGATGGGGGTCTGGGGAGGGGAGAAGGGGATTGCAGCCCCTGAGAAATTTGTAGCCCCTTTTCTTTGAGGGCTTGCATTGACCAAGGGGGGATTAAGGCCCTTGCCAGCATCACCCCGTGCTCCTCAGTATTGATAACGGGGGCAGGGCTGCTGTGGGCCCCCAGGAATGTTTGTGGGGCTGGCAAGGAGTGGGAGGGGGAGGCACACGGCTGAGGGGAGAATGGTTTGCTTTTCAGCGGAAAGTAAAATAGAATAAAAAATTTCATAATCAAGATAAAATTAAAAAGAAACAAAGTAGAATCCAATCCAATCGGATCCATCGATAAATAAAAAAAAAMCATTAAATGAAACCAAATAATAAAATAAGCAAAAACCCCTAAACAAAATAAAATAACATTAAACAAAATTAAATAAAAAAAATAAAATATGATAACTCAAGGGGAAATGAGGGGGCCAAGACCTCCAGGGACAGGTTAAGGGAGGGCACTGAGGGCACTCTCTGAGTGCACTCTCAAGGAGAGCTGGAATTTGGGGTTTTGCCATGAGATTTATGCTGAATTGTTGTGGAATTTGGGGGTTTTTTTCATTTTTGCATGAGGAAAAACCCATCCCAAACACCTTTTTCTCCATTTCCAGCCTTTCTGTGGCCACACCACRCAGAGGAAAGGACGGCCCACCACGGCAGGTAGAGGTTGTGGCATAAAAATTGGGAGCTGGAGCCCCTTTTTGCTATGAAATTTGCAGGGGGGGAAATAGATGGATATCCAGGATGCACAGAGGAATCAGGAGGATTTCCCCCACTGTGGGTGTTACGGAGGTGGAAAACCACCCCTATGGCACGAAGGAGAGTTTTGGGGTAGAAAAATCTGCTTTTGCTGATTATGGTTTTGCAAAAAAAAACCCTGTTTTGTTTAGTTGGTTTTTTGGGTTTTTTTTTTTGCCAGGGAATCCTCCAAATGAAAGGGCTGAACCAGCCCTGACATTTTCCTGCAGGAGAGAGGTCATTTGCAGCCACTAATAAAAAGGATTCGACACGGGCTAATAAAGAGGAATGAATTCCTCTAATGGCCTAATTTCCCACCTTCAGCCGGGTTCGAGCCAGCGGCACAGCGGGCACATCACAACAGGGATTTTATTTTTTTTCCACCCCTTCTCCCCTAAAAAAAAAAAAAAACCCCAACAACCCAAAACAAAACAAAACAAAACAAAAAAAACAACCAACAAAAAAAACCCCCACAAAAAGCTCCCCCACCAAACTTAAGGCAAAGAAATCTGGCCATTTCCCACTTGGAAAAATCCAATTTGTGGTGCTTGGGTGGTTTAAGCATCATTTCCCTTCAGGAGCATCATCTTTTCTGGTCCAAAATCCATTGGGAAGTCCCAGCCCCGCTGTTGCATAAAGTCACGAAAACACTTTAGCGGGGAGAAAATTGCAGCCGAGAAGTGACACTGCTGGACCAGTCCCTGCCAAGCTGCTCCCACACCAAGAAGGGTGGGGAAGGATTTCTTTTTTYCCCCTTTTTTCCCGTTTTTTTAACGGGTGATAAACCTCCTGCTAGGGCATAAAACCCGGCGGGGTGACTTGTCCATCGGATTTTATTTTTCCCATCACACTTTCCCAGCAATTTCCCTCCAGCTTGATCGACCGACGCTTACAGCCGATGCCTTCTGCCTCGGTGCAATTATTGAAAATTAACAAAAATCCAGTGTTTTGGGTGGAGGGGAATGGACCTAGGAGGGCTAAGAAAATTCTTGTGTGAATTTGATACCTAATCCATTTTAATTTGATATCCATCATCCATTTTAACCACTGGATAGGGGAATATTCAGCAAAAAAAAAAAAGGTTAATTTTATGTAAATACATAATATATTACATAAATATATAGCAGTGTCTATTTATTTTATATAAAAATATATCTGTGGGGTTGTTTTGGCTAGTACCCAAAAATAAACATCCAGGTGTGGGCAGTAAGTGCACACATGGAACCAGACAACAAACTTCCCCCCACTTTTCTGGGGGAATACCTCCCATAAGGCGTTTTTTGCATGTCTTTGACCTTCCAATTAAGGCTGTGAAAACTCCGAGGGTGGGGTTTGGTTTTTTTCCTTTATCCCACAAATGCTGCAGAGMTCCTCACAGAAGGGCAAAAAGAAGGTGTTTTCATCCTCAAATGGCTTCTTTTGCTTTGAGGAAATGATTTCCATCCTTGGGAGACCTGCAGTGAATAATCCTTCGTGTTTTCCTGGGAAAGGGTGAGTTCATTCCACACTTTCATCCACCTTTTCAGACYTTTCAGCCTTGTACTATTGGAATATTTGGAGTACAAATATTTTAATTCCTTCAAGTCCGAGCTGCAATTTTTTCATTCACAAGCCCCCACAGCCCTGGCCATTGACAGGAGGTTAATCCTTAACCTTAAACTTTAATCCTAAATATATTAGWATACTGTTACTCTTAGATCATTGCTACATGTTCTAATATTGTAAATGATCACGTATCACTCGGATAATTACCTATTACTTATATAATGATAGTATTTACATCATTAGGATATTACTTACAGCAGTTATACAATAACTTTACTGCATCTATTACAATATCACACWTTATTATCCCCAAATTGACAAAGAAAGGATGGGAGGAGCCATCCATCCCCTGCCCATCACTGCCCACATCCTGCATGGATGCATGAATGGCACATTTCAGGTTAACATGTGACTTTACTCCTTGTTCACCCCAAATCACACAGCTTTGAGCCCCAAAAAGGTTCATTTGTCAGACACTGTCTATCCAAGAGCTCTCTCTGTCTCTTGTACCACCGGCCAACCGGCCACCACAAATTTGGGGGGATTCTTTGAGGGTGAATATTTTGGAGGGGCAGAGATGCTGCAGAACAAAGTCCACGAAGGAGCTCCATCACCATGCCTTATAATCAATGGTTATTATTGCTAAAAAGCAGCTAATTGCTAATTCCCCCCTTCCTGTGCTTTAATTAATGCATTAGAAGAACAGCAGATTAATAATGCAGAATAATAACGAATGCATCAACGAGCCGAGCCAGCAACCGATGCATTAATTAATGCATCGCTGAATTGATGCAATAATCCTGCATTACAACAACGAAACCATTAATTAGAACGCATTAATGAATGCAATTATCTTGCATCACCTGTAGACAGCCCTCTTGTCGGCCTCCAGCTGCGCCTGGGGGTCGCCGCCCGCAGCCGGCACCGGGGTGTTGGCGGCCGCCGCTGGCGTGGTGAGATGCACGGGCTGGGCTTTGGTGGGCTGCTGGGCTGTGGCTGTCATCTGGGGAGGGCAGGGGATAAAGGAGAGAGGAAGAAAAGGACATCAAATCAAATAAAAATAGGGTTCGTTGTGCTTTTCCRTGCCCTCTGCAGGGAATTTTGGGAGTTCAGGACGCAGCGCTCTGTTGGGGCTCTGGGCGGGATGGTTTGGGGGAGGTAGAACATGCACAGGCATTTTATCTTTGCCTGGAAAGAGAAGGTTTTTACCACATTTTTCCCCACTTTTTCCACTTTTCACCAGGGGAAAATACAGAAAGAAGTCCCCCCATCTTTATTGTGTGGGGTAATTTAGGAAGGGTTGTTTCACCCAAGTCCCAGATTAAATCAGCTGCAACACTGTGGTTTGCCAAGAGCTTTTTCAAAGCAGGTACTACTGTCTAGACACAGTCATTTTCAATTTTATCCCAAAATTAGGTGAGCCTCTTCCAGCTCACCAAGCCCAGCAATGACTCATCTCGGAGCTGTGAGAAGACAGCCAAAAAAAATCCAACTTTTTTTGGTGCCCATGCCCAAATCACCCAGCTTCAGCCCCGGTGCTGCCGACATCACGGGAGCTGTGCAATAAATCACGCGCTGTGCCGTCAATCATCCTGCCACAAACGTTGTGCTGACTCTAAAAATGGCAAGGATTTTAGGTAAATACCAATCTTTCAGATGGGAGATGTGCCCGTGCCCATTGCTCCTGCAAATCCCTGAGCATCCTCCCAGCATCAGCCCAAAAGTGCCTCCCTCTGGGACAGGGTAAAAGCTGTGCAGGGGCAGTTTTCACTTAAAACCGTGAACTCCATGCAAAAAGCTCTGGGTGATTTGCTGTCAGCCTTCAGACAGGTCCAACGTGGGCTTTGTGTTGTCACAAGACTCCGTTAAAAAACATTTCAGGGAGAATTGGAAACTATTGAGGTTCAAGTGCACCAGCAGGACCTCAAACCCAGTGGTTTTAGCCTAAAATCCCAGCAGAAAATTGTTGCAAAGTGGTTGGTTTGCCTGCTTCTCTGTTGAAATTTGTCAAAAAATTAGTATTTGCCTATTTTTACTGGTAAATGTTCAGCTCTCCCTCAAGGCACGGAGGAAAAGGAAGCTCTGGTTCTTTTTAAATATTATATATATAATTTATTTATTTGTCTAATATACTTATTTCTGTGTCTATATATAATTATAYATTATCTATATTTAGATAATATATAATTATAATATATATATTATAATTATATTTATATATTTATATTTTATTTATATTATATTTCTATAATGTTTCTTCCTGTGTTTTGACATAAATAATAGATATCATTTATTTGTCTGATACACTTCTATATTTACTTCTGTGTTTATATAGAAACGGGCTTATATGCAGTTTTTATTTTTTTGTCTAATATGCCTCTAAATTTATTTGTGCTTATTAATACAGAAAAATGTTCATATACACTAATTATGGTGCCATTAATTAATGTAAATGTATATATATGTATATTTCTACACAAATATGTAAAACTTTGTAAACCCAAGCTGGACCAAAATCATGACACCTTTTGCTTTTAAAATGTTTGCCTTTAATATCTCCTGCCTGACCTTTTGCTGTCGCTTTTTTTTCCACTTTTTTTTCCTTTTCAATCTCCTTTATTGCTCATAACTCCAAAGTTGGGCTCCGGCACCTGCAAATTCACTCGGTGCTATTTAATTTCCAACTCTCCCAACTCTCCCGACAGATCCAATTTCTGTCCCTCTTCCCTTCCCTGGTGCCAAAGAAASGAGTGAAATTCGGGCTTCACTCCCCCTTCTGATCCCAGCAGTTCGGATTTCTCTTTTTTCCCCTCCCATTTTCCATTTAAAACCAAAACTCCAGCAGATCTCGGGATGCTCCAGCCATGCCCCTGATCTCATCTCCTCACCCTCTTTCCCTTTTCCCCCTTTTTTTTTTTCTCCCTATTATCTCCGTGGAAAATTACATTTACACAGGGAAAAATGGCCTTTTCCCCCCAACATTTTCCCTTTTTTTTTTATCCCCCCTCATCACATTTATTTACCAGGATTCCAAAGCCCTTTTTGCATCCTGCCAAGCTGAATATTTCCAGCCAAGTCTGCAACTAATTGAGCTATTACCCAAAAAAAAAAAAAAAAAGCCTCCTTTGGGGCTGCTCCGAAGCCATTACCTCACCTTGGACTGGAGAAAAGAATAAAAAATAAGTAAAAATAATTCCAAGTCCATGGAAAAAGAGGTGAGAGGATGCTGGGATGGGGGTGGGATTTGCAGCTGAATAGGGAGGAAGGAAAATAATGGAGCCAAAAATGGAATTTGGGGGAGCAGGTGGGGATAGGAAAGGAGGGAAAAGGCAGCGGGTTCCTGGTGGTGGGAAAATGGGGAAATAGGGGGAAATATTTGGGTATAAAACTTGGAAAGGTTGATAAAAAATGCAGGTGGGTTTTGGTTTTTGTTTTTTTTTTTTTTTCCCCTGGAAAATGGCCAAAAATAGTTGCAGGAGCGGGGAGAAAAAAGGTGAACGGAAAATAAAAAGTACAAAAAGTTCCCTTTAAAAAGCAGCAAAAAAGTGAAGAAAAAATTATGATGATTGCAATAATTATGTGAACTGTGAAAAATTCGTGAAAATGTGCTTCAAATATGTTCAAAATGTGTTTACAACTATATTGGAAAAGTAAAGTTTTAAAATGTTACAAATATGGTCAAAGATGTAAAAATTAAGAAATGTTCTATAAATATGTTAAAAATTTATTTTAAATATAGAAAATTGTAAAAAATATGTTTGCAATTACATAAAAAAACTAAAATGCTTTGAAACGTAGAAAATACATTAAAAGATGTTAAAATGTTGAAAAAAANAAGAAAGCAACAGTGAAATTTTTAAAGTAGTACAAAAATAGTTAAAAACCATTTAAAAATTACAAATTATAGATTTCTGGGGTTTGAGGATGATAATTCTGGGTTTGGGTATCACAAATTTCTGGGGTTCAGGGATGATAATTCTGGGTTTGGGAATCAAAAATTTCTGAGGTTCAAGGATGATATTTCTGGGTTTGGGAATCACACATTTCTGGGGTTCAGGTATGAAAATTCTGGGTTTGGATATTACACATTTCTGGGGTTCAGGGATGATATTTCTGGGTTTGAGTATTAAATTTCTGGGGTTCAGAGATGATAATTCTGGGTTTGGGTATCACAAATTTCTGGAGTTCAGGGATGATATTTCTGGGTTTGGATATTAAATTTCTGGGATGCAGGGGATGACAATTCTGGGTTTGGGAATCACACATTTCTGGGGTTCAGGTATGACATTTACGGGTTAGGGTATTAAATTTCTGGGGTTCAGGGATGATAATTCTGGGTTTGGACATAACAGATTTCTGGGGTTCAGGTATGACATTTACGGGTTTGGGTAATAAATTTCTGGGGTTTGGGGATGATAATTCTGGGTTTGGGAATCAAAAATTTCTGGGGTTCAGGGATGATAATTCTGGGTTTGGGAATAACAGATTTCTGGAGTTTGGGGATGACATTTACTGGTTTGGGTATTAAATTTCTGAGGTTCAGGGATGATAATTCTGGGTTTGGATATCAAATTTCTGGGGTTCAGGGATGATATTTCTGGGTTTGGGTATAACAGATTTCTGGAGTTCAGGGATGATAATTCTGAGCTTGGATATTTAATTTCTGGGGTTCGGGGATGATATTTCTGGGTTTTTCCTTCTTTTGGAAGGAAATCCTCTGCTGATTTTGGTGGCTGCTCCTGGGCCCCCTTCTGCCATAATCCCCCTTCTTTAGGTTTTATTTGAACACTATGGGCAAATCCATCAAGCCCAGAGAGCAAATCCCCAAAATCATCATTTACCCCATTCCTGAAGTGCTTTGCTGGGCAGTTCCTCCACTGCTGTCACACATGYTGCAAACAGCAGTTCTGAGCCCAAAAACCTGCTGAGGACACCAGGAACTGGGGGTGGGTTTGTGGCTCCTACTGAAAAATCGYGATCTCCACCCAAATTTTAACCTGTGACTTTTTCAAAACTGATTTTATAAACAAAAACGTAGAGCTATGTTCATAATTTTTTATTTTTGTCCCTGTTATAACCACCTAAAAAGCACATTTTAGGGGGAGGASGAGAGGAGGAAAGATACTTTTATCGCTTTCTGTGTTGAAAATTATGAAAAATCAACTTCTCCATCCAATCTTTAATTTTTTTTTCAATAGATATTTATAGAGTGAGTTATTTATTTATTCATTTGTCACTTTTGTCCCTATTGTAACCCCTTGGGGGGAGGGGGAAGATGCTTCTTATCACTTTCTGTGGTGAAATTTGTGAAAAATTAACATCTTCACCCAAATTTTTAATAACACTTTTTCTTAAATACGTTTTTAGAATAAGCAAATAAATAAATAAATAAATGAATAAATAAATAATTCCGCCTTCCTCCCTTTTTTTGGCCCTGTTGTGACCACCTAAGGAGCATTTTTTGGTAGGGCAAAGCTGCTTTCATCACTTTGGGTGCTAAAAACAGCTATTTTTAAAACAACCTCTTTTTGCCAATGAAATGGCCGAAGACTCTTCCTCAGCTTTTTTTGCTTTAATTCATTACGGAAAACTGATTTTTATGCAGACTCTTTAATTTTCAACAGGTAGAGTTGGCACTCAAGGAGTGTGACCGTGCTTGGTGTAAAAGATGCTCCATGTTACACTCCCTTAACAGATTCCAGTGATTAATGAAGCATTTTTCCCTTCCAAAAGGTAGATTTTCCCATCATTTTTGCYTTTTTTTGCATGTTTCAGTGAGGCTGACAGCTTGCACAGCCTCTGCTGTAAAACATGAATGCAAAGCTCCCCAAATCCTTTTTTTTAGCACTCTTCTCCCCAAAGTCATTCCCTTGATGAGGAGGAGCTCATTGGATCTCTGATAATCAATAATATTTTCATTTATCACCAGTCCCCTCCATTTCTTCCCCATCTTTGGGGAGAAGAAATTTGTGCAATTCGCTTTTCCAATCCCTAGAAATCCCAAATTTTCAGGTGAAAAGTTCACAGCGGTCGCAGGCGAGTCAAAAGAAATCAATCCTTGGCTGCAACTTTGCCTCCAAACCCACTAAAAACAGAAAGAGGAACGCTTGAGCAACCCCCTTGATGAGGCAAAAAAGGCAGGATTTGGTCAGCAACGCTCCTGAGGGTCCTCAAAATTCGATGTATTAAAAGAGGGGGCAGAGAAGGGACAGGGACGGGGAAGGGAGCGGGGACGTCTCCAGAGGATGCTACGGGAAATGTCGGCTATTTTAAAAGTCCCTTAAATTRCCCATTAGGGCTGAGAGGGTGGAGAGGCTCCCCGCTGGGTAAGCGAGAAAGGGRAAAAAAAAAAAAAAAATTTGGAAAAAAAGCCCTCCTGGAAGCAGAGCAGCGAAGCGAGTAAATGATGACACAGAAGTTGGAGGAGCCATAAAAACCCCACCGAGGTGTCGTTTGTGAGGAGTGACCTTTTCCCACCAAAGGAAATGAGGAGAGAGGAGGCACGGGCGGCTTCGAGGSGGGGTGTAAAAGTCAATTTATTTATTTTAGCTTGCGGAGGACAGGCTTGGGGGTTTGGGGGTTTTTTGTGGGTTTTTTTTTGTTGTTGGGAGGGGAGATTATTCTGCTTTTGCAGATGAGAGATGCGGCAAATGGGGGAAAACTCGAAATCTTCCGTATGAACAGAAAAAAAAAGCTGCTTTGAACACGGAGCTGGCTCAGTGCACAATACAGATCACCCCTGTTCAGTCATTGCAGCTGGAAAAGCTGAAACGTGATATAAATTTACCCCAAAAAAATCTCGGGATGGGCTTCAAGGGGCAGGACCACCTCCCAAATCCATCCTCAACTCCCAAGTCCAGCCCACTGGGGTGCTCCAGAAGAGTTTCTCTTGGACAAACTCCTCTTCTTATAATAACTTGACTCCATAACAATGCTTGGAAAAGTTATGTGACCACTCGGAGCACCATTGGAGATGAAATCTTTTTTCTCCCCTGCCACAAGTTATTAAAAAATGCCATTGAAATAAATGAAAGGCCATTCCTATGACTAAACCTGTCCTGGTTCAGTCAAATGTTTCATCTTTCCAGCTAATTAACCTGCTGGCTGCAATCATGCCACCATACCAGCTTTCCAACAAGACCCAAAGACCCCAAAATAAGACAAAAAAGGGAAAAAACCCACARTTTTACCCAAAACCTTTCAATCTTGGGAGACTGACAGGAGGGGTTTTAATTTTGCCGGCCTCTGAGATGAACGCTCTGGGGTGAAACACTTTGTCATGGGCATTATTTAGGAAATGAAAGAAATGAATGCAGGAGCTGGGGGTCCCGAGGGGTCTGGAGGACACTCACCTGTGGGGTGTCTTGGTAGGGAGGAGGAGGCACTGTCTGCGTGGCCATCATCGTCAGAGCTGGTGCCGGGGAGACATGGTGCATCCTGCTTGGGAGTCACATCGAGAACCTGCGGGCAGGAGAACGAAGCTGCTGCATCACGAGGGATCTCTCCCCCCCCCCAGAAAAATCCCCCAGAAAGGGAAGGAAAAGAAAGGAGGAAAGGAGAGGTGACATTCCTCACACGAGCACTGCGCTCCACCACACAGCCCCCGGGAGAAACTCAAGGTGATTTGGTGACCCTTATCATGCTTTGATGATTTTTTTGTGATTTGTGATTTTGGATAAGAAATGCATCAGGGGTGAAGAGAAGCAGGGAGATCTCCACTGGAGAGCAGCCAGGCAAAGGGAGAGCTCTTGGAGCTCTTGGAGATGACGGCTGCCATCAGTCTAAGAAATCACACCCAAAATCCTGTGCATTGTGAAGGTAGGTCAGGGTTCTTGCATGACACAGACCTCTAGCAGAGAGGATATTGCATTTATGGGATTAAAATGATGCTTTTCATCATTTCATCTGTGAAACTCATTACATTTTCTCCCTTGTGAACCCTGGTGCACCCAGGGCATTTTCTTTCCACCCCTCATGCCTAACCACGGTGCCTAAATGGGGATTTCCATCCCCTTTCCAGTTATTCCCCTTTTTTGGAAGCAGAAAGATGACCCATAAATGCAAAACTTGCCATTTCCTTAAATTATACACTAAACCCTCCCAAAATGATGTGTCTCTTTGCCTTTGGCCACCACAGAGTCGCATCCTCAGGCACCACAGGCTCAGTTTAGAAGGGACATCAAGAATCCAGCGTGGGGATTCCCCCACACATTTAACTCCTGTGTTGTGCTGTCCAACCCAGCTGACTCCTGTGTCGAGGTGACTGAGCCCACGGTGATGGAATGCACAGAAATGTGGAAACTCTTGTTTGATTTGAACCAGGGAGCAAAGCTGGATTTTGCACACCCCATGAACTGAGCAGACAGCCCTCACGCCGGCCTCAACCTCTCTGGAAGTTGCTGCTTTCTGAAAATGCAGAGCTACCTGGCAGGAAAACAAATGAATTTTYTTGTATCTTCAGGTCTGAAGGAGATGGAGAAAAAAGAGGGGCACCAGGAAGGGACAAATCTGTAGTGGAGCACTTGGCTGGGAGAAGTCCCCAGTGATAGACCTGGTGGCAGATGTGACCCAAAAGCAATTCYTGGCCCTGAAAATACCTCCTCTCCCACTATTTCGCTGCAGCTGTGTGGTTGCTTTAGAAGAAAAGCCAATAACCTTGGCTAAATTCTTAAAAAAACCCTGTCCTGCCCTCTCTGTGGCTCAGAGCTCTGTTTTGGGCAACTCACGGAGTCACCCAGGAAATCTTCCTGGGCCCTCCAAAAGTGCATTTCTCCCTGCTGTGCCTCCTTTTTGTGAGGGATGRCATCTCTCCAAGGGATGTCCCTGTGGTGATGCCCATCGAGGCACAGGCTCTCCTGCTGGCTTCTCATCTGGAGAAGAGCTGTGGCACCATCCCACGAAGAAATGCAGAAAGTTACGTGAAGTCCCCTGACATTGTGAGGGAATATAAGCAAAAAATAGAGTCAGTAACCAAAAAATGGAGTCAGTAACCAAAAAACGGAGTCAGCATGGGTTTCACCATGAAATGGCAACAGGCAGGAAGGTGCAAGGAAGAGGAATAGGGGCACTGACGAGCTCAGCCAAAACCGAGGCATATCTGGGAATCTTTGTGAAAAATTTACAGAGTCCTCTCTGTGAGGCCCATGGTTGTTTGGGGGAAGAGGTGCAATACCCTGATCTCCTCGAGGCTTCAGGCTTTACCAGGCACCAAGTTCACAAATGCACCGTATCCAAATGGAAAGCCAAGCGCTGCGTGCACGAGATGAGCGTCAACAATTCTTATTTATTTTGCGTGAATAAATGAGGTTATTCCTTCTTATACTTTGCACAAATATGGATAACCCATGAACGGGGTACTAAGAAATCACACCCAAAATCCTGTGCATTGTGAAGGTAGATCAGGGTTCTTGCACGCCACAGACCTCTAGCAGCGAGGATATTGCGTTTATGGGATTAAAATGATGCTTTTCATCTTTTCCCTCCCAACAGCAAAATAGCAGGAGGCAAAATTATCTGCTCCTGAGTGAACTCACAGCTTAAAATCTTTGATGTCCAATGTCAAAACTCAGCTCGCAGCTGCAGGCACACAAATATCCGTGTCCTCGGGGGGTAACACCGAGGGAAAAACCTCCCCACCAGAAACAGTTGCAGCTGGGGAAAAGCAGAATTTAGCACTGTGACAGTCTGGACATCTGGGGAGCTAAAAAAAAAAAGAGCCATTTGCTATTTTGGTAAAAATACCCTGCTTGGCATCCATTGTTCCTGCCAGGAGCGATCCTACAACCGGCACGTGGCGATTTACTGTGGGGTGTGAGCTTTTTGGGTGAGTCTATTCCCAGAAGGTGGCAGCCCAGAGCCCAATTTAATTGCTGAATAATATCTAAGCTGCTCAAAGCGAGCCGTTCATTGAGGTTTATGGGTGTTGATTTGGAGAACTGGACTCACGGCCAAATGTGAGGGGGAAAAAAAAAAAAAAGAGGATAAAAGTGGGAGCCAGCTGTTGCCAACAGCAGTGTATTTATCTTGGGGGAAACAAATGCACTCAGGCACTGTAAATACCCAGGAAAGCGTCTGGTGCCCACAGGAAAAGCTGGACAGGTGTTTCACGTGGGAGCCCCCAGCCATGAATCTCAGGATAACAGTGCAAAGCTCTCAGCCCCATGGATTTATGGGCAGCCAACACAGGCAAGGGGTGAAAGCTGCTGTCATGTGCATTAACCCTTTCTTATTTCTTGTATTTTTTATTTTATACATCAATCCCCTCACTTTTCTTTCTTTCTCTCACTCCTTAAATTAATTTGTCTGCGTGAGCTCCTGACTATGGGCATCCAGATAYGGGAAGGAGCAGAGCATCACCAAACCCCTGCCAACTCCTTCCAGCCCACCTCAAGGTGATGCTCAAAATTGGGTGAGGAGTGAGTTCTGGGCACCTGGAGATCAAGGAGGGCAGGAATTGCAGCCAACTCCTGCGGGATTTGCACAGAAGAAAGAAGCGGTGAGCAATAAAACCCATAAAGGCTCTTTCATTTCCGGAAGCAGCAGTACTTCACATTTTGGCAGCGACTGGAGATCAAAGTATCCTAAATTTCCTTATGAAATAAAATTATTTCAGCTATCACTGAAATGTTGCCATTACGTTGGAAATGTATTTCCCAAAGAGCTTGTGCCTATCTAAAAGACTCTCAGATTTATAGGCTGGGGTTTTTTACCAGCAATATATTACATCCTTTTTCAAGTAAAAATAATTAAAGACTAAGTTGAAAACTTGGTTGTTTTTTTTTTTTCCATGTGGTCACTGATGCCTTAAAATACTTAAAAAACCAAAGTATTGTCAGTCACTCATCACCCTCCAGGTGCATATCCTTGATTAATAAAACAGCCATAAACCCATATTAGAATGGTTAGGGCTAGTTAGAATTCAGGCTGAATGCAAAAAAAAAATTTTAAAAAAAATTAAAAATCCCTTTTATGGACTCTACATCACCGTTTTCAAAGCAAAATGTTAATATTCAATCTGTAAAGCCCAATTCTTGTTTCTGAACCAATGGGAAAATGGGGGTCACTTTTTCTAGCTCACTGAGAAGCTTCTGCCCCACAGCAGTACGTGCAATTGATAACGGAGGATTCAACACGAGAAATCAGAAAATCAACTTTTCAGGCATTTCTTCTTCTCCACCCGAAGCACCAAAATTATTAGAGATTCTTGAGGATGTTTTTTTCCAGCCACGGAAGGTATTTTTCTGTATTAAGGGAAGATTGCCTTTTCCAAAGGGGATTTTTCTGAAGAGGGGGTGCTGTGAGATTTGCAATGCCGCCGTGTCAGTCACGCTCTCTCCACAGCAGGCTGCGAGTTTTTTATGTCACCGTCTTCACAGAGGGCTGGTGCAGGCTGAAGTTGATGATATATGCATCCAGCCAAGTTAAAATGAAGAAATACAGCAGAGGAGGGAGGGAGAGGGTCCTCCAGAGGATGATCCATCTCACTCGGAACCGCCAGGACAGGCTCGCTCTTGGCAGGCGATGCCAACTCTTGATTGGCCATAAAACGAATTAAGAGTGACCCTCTCCTCTTGMATGTCTCATTTCTATCCACAAATCTTCACCTTTTTCTGCTTGTTTTTACCAAAATTCACGCATTACCCTGAAAGATGAATACCAGGTTTTCACAYCATTAAAGGAAGTCCCTTATGCCACCCTGAGCTTATTAAAAATAAACCAAATGCTATTAAATGGTCGAAACCAGAAAAGAATCCAATTTTTCAAGACATTACCCATTCTGGGCCATTCCTCCATGCTCAAGGTTGCTTCCAAATGAGCTCACGTAACACCTCATCTGGGGAGATCAGGAACGTTTGTGCAACAGATACCACTGTGCCACCAAAGAGTTCTAATTTTTTTAAGAATATATGGTAGCCAAATTTCCTCAATCCAATCCCAGGAGGTTTTCTTGCCCTGGGAGCATCTTTTGCTCTCGGCCAAGACACTGGATTTACTAAATGCTGACCTTTGTACCCCTCCCAGCATCCTGTTATTAGTTATTGCCTGGTAAAAAAAGGAGAAATCGAGTCTGTGTTTCTGCTACAAGCAAGGGTTGAAGCAGATAGTGATTCGATATTTCTGCAGAATAAACCCTAGACCAGAGCAAATCCCTTTTCTATTTTTCTCCTAAAAAAGCAGTTGGTCAATACATAAGCACTGGGATGAAAGGGAGAGGGAAACACCATGTTGGACAAYGCCAAAAAAACTCTTGCCAAACACTGGTTTGGAACATCACTGGATGGGCCTCTGAGCACCAAGAAAAGGAGCATTTATTTATTTCATATTTTCATCTAGGTATTTAATATTTTTTTTGTTCAATATTTACATGTATTTATTTGTTACTTGTATTTATTGATTTCATTTTTCCCAATCCTCCTCCCAACTTCAGCTCCACAGAAAGGATGGAGCTCCTTCAGTGGATTTCTGATGAGAACAACAATTACTGCTAAATATTTCTCTCCTCTCCAAAGATACCCATCTCTGAAAGGCTCCAGGGATATCTCTGCAACATAAACAGGAGAATAAAACCTGCAAGAGCCAGTCAGAGCTTTAGTAGACAAGGTTAATGTACCTTGAAYGGCAGCATTAAACAACTTTGCTCATTTTTTTAAGTGGAGAGCTGAGATACCTACGTACATTTTAAAGTGTTATTTTTATAGGGGAAGACCATTAAAGCACCTTCCAAAACAAACTGGCACAGGGAAACATCAAAGAAGCTTCTTCAAAGTAACCTGAGAATACTTGAATTTCGTGCAACCCAGCCCTCTGCCCAAGAAAAGTTCCCAAAAGAGCAAGTTGTGATTTTTTTCAGCAAATCAAAAAGCTTTGAAGTGAAGTGCAGCTGAGGAACCCCAAAAATGCAGAAACTTCCTCTTGCTGGGCATGAAACGTCCAAAAAATTTTCTGSTTCCCTTGTAAAAAATAGGGAGCAGAAGAATCTTCCAACAGTTCTTCTCTGAGAGCAACTACCTCTGAATAATTTATGTCCAAAGTCTGAAGTCTTGCCCTATGGCTTCAAATYTTGGCTTGTGCTCTTCATCCTCCATCGCAACCTGCTAATTCCATGAGTCAGGAATCACTGAGCACCCACATTTCCATCATGCAAACACCAAATCTCAAACCCACACTGGCAATGAGAAGGTCACAGAATCACAGAATGATCTGAGTTGGAAGGGACCCACAAGGGTCATCGAGCCCAGCTTCTGGCACTGCACAGCACCATCCCCAAGAGTCACACCGTGTGCCTGAGAGAATTGTCCAAATGCTTCCCGAGCCCTGGTAGCCTTGGGGCCATGACCCCTGCCCTGGGGGGCCTGCTCTGTGCCCAGCCACTCTCTGGGTGAAGAACTTTTCTCTAATACCCAACCTAAGCCTCTCCTGGYACAACTTCAGGCCATTCCTTTGGGTCCTGCCACTGGGCACCCCAGAGATGAGATCGGTGTCTGCCCCTCCTCTTCCCCTCACGAGGAAGTTGTACACTGCCATGAGCGTCCTCTCAGCCTCCTCCAGGCTGAACAGACCAAGTGCCCTCAGCTGCTCCTCATGCAGCTTCCCCTCCASACCCTTCACCAACTTTGTTGCTCTCCCTTGGATGCTCTCTGACAGTCCGACATCGTTCTCATACTGTTGTGCCCAAAACTGCCCACAGGACTGCAGGTGAGGCCACCCCAGAGCAGAGCAGAGCAGGACAATCCCCTCCCTCACCCAGCTGGTGACGCTGGGCCTGAAGTCCCCTAAAACAAGAATGTCCCTCCTGGCTGCCAGGGCACTGCTGACTCAAATYCGACTTTGCATCAACCAGGACCCCCGGGTCCCTTTCCACAGAGCTGCTTTCCAGCATCTCMTTCCTTTGTCTGTCTGTACTTCCAGGGTTGCCCCATTCCCGGTGCAGAATCCGGCACCTTCCCTTGTTGAACTTCATGGTGATGGCCCAGTCCTCTAATGTGGACACTGAAAAGCTTTAGCAGAGAGATTTTTYGACTTTTTGCAGCATTTTGTGAGAGTTTTGTCTTTCTCATGCAAGTAACACAAAACAATGTCACAGTTTTGTAAACTTCTTGCAGCTGCGAATTGTTTAAGAAGAATTGTTATAGTTCTAACTAAAAAAACATTCAGAGATGAGTGTCTTAGAACTTGACCAATCCCCTTGGGGGGTAGATGACAAAAACCAATTACCTTATGCCAGTTAATACATTTTGCAAACTAACATATAGAAGTCTTCTAAGAATTCATTAAATCATCATCCATTTATCCCTAAGCCTGGACTTCGTGTCGTTTCTCTACTCATCCGTAAAGAAAACAGCGACACTCTAATTTGTCAAGGTCTCTCTGCAGGGCCTCCCCACCTTCCGGGGAGCCAACAGCTCGTCCCAGTTTTGTATCACCTGCGAACTTGCTTAATGTCCCTTCCAGTCCTGAGCCCAAGCGATTTATGAAGATGCTGAAGGRCACAGGGTGGAGGATGGAGCCCTGCAGAACCCCACCAGTGGCAGGTTGCAAGTCTGGTGCCACCTCATTCACCCTTTGGGCCYGACCCRTGAGCCAGTTGCTCAAACGCGCTTATCCAGCCATGGGCCGGACATTTCTGCAGAGGATGCTGYGACAGATGGTACTGAAGGCTCCATCCCCAAGGTCCCTGCCAGGCTAAAAAGAGCTTCTCGGAGGACAAAAAAGGCGATGGCTAAAAATTTGATGAGTTTYAGAGACATGAGCTGGAAGAAGAGGTTTAAGTGTGGGTTTGAGGTGAATGAGGTGATGGGAAACTCTAAGATTTGTGAATTCTACAAAACTCCTCTCCCAAGACCAAAGATGACACCAGCGCTGCTGCTTGAGGATGGGTAGCTGAGAAGAACATGCTCAAAAACTGTCTTGCTCTGCAAAAATTTAACCATCATTTAAGTTTTTCCATTCCAAACTGASAGCTGCAGTCCTTCACCAATGTCCTGGTTTCAACCAGGACAGAGTGAATTTTTTACAGTAGCTGGGAGCAAATCTCAGCCTGGTCTGAACTCAACACGATGAGGAAATTGGGGTCAAAAAAGGACTGGAAAGTGTTCATGGTGTGAGACAGGCTAAATTTTTTTCACAACTTTTTTTGCACAGTGACAAAAGGTATGGCCTGGCCTCAGAGGTGCATCTTGTGGTCAGAGGGGCTTCAGGAGGAGGAAAGTGGAAACAGTTTTGTGCCTGGAAACTGGGGAGACCAACACACAGTGGAGAAAGCCAAGGGAAACCAAGTTGTTTCTCAGGAGCCTTCAGGACAGGTAATTTCTATCATTAACCACTCAGAGTGATGCCAGCCTAGTGTTCCAGGAGGTAATCAGGTGGACACCTATGGATGCTGAAAAAGCTTCAGCAGGGAACTTCTTCAGCCCTCTGCAGCATTTTGTGAGAGCTCTGTCTTTCCCATGCAAATTATTTAAAACAACGTTACAGTTTTGTAAACTTCTTGCAGCTGCAGGTTGTTTCTGCAGTATTGTTATGGTTCTAACTAGAAAAATATTTAGAAATGGGTGTCTTAGAATCTGGCCAGTCCCCTCAAGGGGTGGATGGCCAAAAAACCAATGACCTTATGCCATTTAACACACTTTTGCGAACTAACATATAAAAGCCTTCAGAAAGATTATTAAATCGCTTCCATTTATCCCTGAGCCTGGACTTTGTGTCGTTTCTCTACCCGTCCTCGGTGCGACAGCGACAGACACCACCATCACATCTTTCTGTGCCTTTAAAGGAAAGTGTCTGGACCTTGCTGGCACAATTTTCTGAGTTCAGGTTTGGTCTCCTTGCTGGAGATATTTCCAGCCCAGGTTGCACTCGTGTCCTCCACAGACACGTGCTCATGTTCTCCACAGTTCCTCCAGAGAGAACAACCCGAGGCACACAAAATACATGGCAGGGTACCGAGTGCTTTCATGCAAGCACTGGGCAGCTCACTTTGAAATACAGACTGGAAACAGGGCATCAAGGCAGGCAGGATCCCCCCAAAAAGTGGTCATTGTGGTGACCCCAATCCCCCCYACACTCACCAGAAAWGTAATTTCAAAGTGAACCCAATCTGTACCTTTGACTAAGGAGACATTCATCACTTCCTTCATCGTGTGGTTTTTGTTTTGGCTGAAGCAAGGTCACCGGCAGGAATCAGGGCTTAAAGGGCAGCCTGGAGGAAATCCTCCCCTTATTGGCTGCTTCTTACTAAAAGGGACTTTCAGARGAGGCAAGACTCAAAAGAAAAGACTCAAAGAAAAGATGCTCTGCTGCACCATGGACCAAATGAAGGTTTTGGGTTCTTCCCTGAGAAGCCCCCATCCTAAAAATAATCAGTTTAAGAAGAAATCAGGCACTTTTGCAGAATATTTACACAAATTGTAGGTGCCACTCCCATTTTCAGTGACCAAAGACTTCTCTTTGCTCCTACAGGAGGGAAGTTGTAGCCAACAGGGTTTTATTTTCTGCGTCACCAGCCAGGTGCCCTGGTTTTGGCACGGATCAAGCACATTTGTCACTCTGTCAAGCCCTAATTTTAGTGATCGGGGTTGACTAAAGGACTGTGAAACCCTTGGTTTCATGTATATCTTATTTTAAGCTCCRCATTTTGTTTATTTTTAGTCGGTGACCATTTCTCTGCACCCTACTGCTGGCTGTGCCAAAATTTTGCAGTGATAACAGCCCACATTTCAGAGTATTTTCACAAAAATGTATCTGTGTTTTCCTCCAGGCTGCTTATGCCTTGTAGGGCTCTTAACAATATGTTATCAACACTTGAGCTTTAAAACAAGACTCTCTGCACAGACTGATTTCTTAAAAAAAAAAAAAAAAGTGTAATTCTCCCCTGAAATGCTCACAGCACTTAGGGAAGGGTTGATACAACTTAAATGCAACAGAAAACAGCAGAAATTCCTCCAAATAGAGCCACTCCAAGGTCATGACTTGCCACATCCTGCTCAATTAATGTACATAATTGCACAATTAATATATGTAATTGCTTAATTAATATAAAGCAAAGCAGCCTTACTGTTAGGGGGTGCTCAGGGAGCCACTGCCCTGGAAGCGTCCTCCCACTGCCCCGAAAACTGGGTAGGGATCACAACCTGGGAAAGCAAACATGAAATATTTGAATACTGAGAGAAAATGATGAAATGAGAAAGTGAAATATTATGCAAAGGATGAAGGTCTGCACTAGGAAAGGTGTTCTGGCAGTGCCAGTGAAGCCATGGTGGGCAAGTCTGCTCTTAATGCACTTTTTTTGAAGGATGATGGGGAAAATGGAAGGAATCAAGGAAAATGTAGGTGGGAATATCCCCTGGAGATGAAAGCAGGACTGATGGCTGAGCTAGATCAGGGTTTTCCCCCAGCAGGTTTGAACACCTCCAGAAAACAAGAAAAAACAAATCAGATTTTTAGAGGTCGAACCGAGATATGTCCGGAAAACGAAGGCGTGCTTGTTGTTGGTCTGTCCACAGAGGATGGAGGTCGACGTAGTCCTGTCCCGTCCTTTTCGACTCCTGGTCGGTGGCAAAAGCTCGTCACGGGATCACACCGAGGGTTACTGGTACAATCTCGGTCTGAAAAGGAGGAAAAAGGGGAAAAGGAATGAAACAGCACTGCTGTTGGCTGTGCCCCCATTCCATGTGGGCAGTTGCCATTTCCTTGGTTAGTTRTAATCTTTGCTTGAGTGTAAATGTGGTTTTATACTTGGGCTCAGACAGAGKGAACTGGGGAACAGCCACTACCTCAGAAATGGGGGAGCTCCCAGGCACTGTTTAATAAGGAGAAGTCCATCCATATGTTAGGGATGATTTTACAACTACCAGGAATCYGGCCTTTATGGGACTGGGATTTCTAGGCCCATCTCAGCAGTTTCAGTGGAAAAACGAAGATGGGCTGAGCAAGGACCAGCACAGCCACTGACACAGGGGTGTTTTGTGTTTGACTGCAAAAAAAGGAATACAAGAGATAAAATTCACCAGATCTCTCCATATATATCACCCCTAGTGAGCCCCTCAGATCTTCAATATCCATCTGATGAACGTCCCTCAACATCCATCACCTCCAGATATTACCTCYATGTCTATAAACATCGCCTGAGATCTCCAATATATGTCTGATATATCGACCTTGATATATATCTCCTGGTAGAGAGCTCCTCAGATCTCCAATATAATCCCTTATATTATATATATATATAGTCCAATAYATGTCCCTTGATACACACAGCCTCTGCCAAGCTCCTCTGATCTCCAGCCTTGCACTGATGTATGACCTCGATACCAACCAGCCCTCGGCAGCTCCTCACCAGTGCACACCTGACACACACAGCTCTGACACACCAGGCTGGAGCTCCTCGAATCTCCGTTACGCGCCCGACGCATCTGACACGGCACACATCATCTTCAGGGAGCCCCTCAGAGCTCTGATAGATGTCCCTCGACACGTCACCTCCRGAGAGCCCCTCAGATTTCACACACATCCAATGTACCAACCCTGATACACAAAACCTGTTACAGAGCTCCTCGGGTTGCTGATTTCTAATACGTACACCTCGTGTATGTACACCTCGATGTGCTGAGCTGCTGATGTGAATGTACRTCTGATATACACACCTCTGGTTACACACCACCTCCGAGGAGCTCCTCAGATGCCCAACATACATCTGAGATATCTACCAACACCCACAGCACCTCCGGAGAGCTCCTCAGATCCCCACGACACACCTCAGGGATGCGTCTCTGCTACACATCACCAGCAGAGAGCTRCGTCTCGTGTGGTGAGGCCAGATAGGAGATCCACGAGAACTGTTTCCCCTGGTTTTAATCCCATCCCAAACCCCAGGCAATAACAACACCTGCAGTTCTGTGCCTTCACAGCAGGCGTCCATCATCTCAGCCAGGAGCACGGGTCCAAAAGAGTTACATGGGGAAGCCTGCATAGGAAGTGCCACTCCTGGAAACCCGGCCTAAGGTCATTGCCCAAGGAGAGATATGGAAAGAACGGGGTCATTTCAGGGCAAAACACAGCAGAAACCTCCAAACGTGGAAAACTTGGTGAGAGGTGCTTCTTGACTTCTCAGGCCAGTGCAGGTCCTGCCGAGAGGTTTAGAGACCTAATCTGGGTTACACTAAGTGCTCAGAAGGGCCCGAGTCCAGAACTCTTCCACCACAACAGTGGGTGAAATATTAACGGTTATTTATGGTAAAGAATTAATGCTCATGCCTTGGAGGAACATGAATGGGCTGATACCAAATACATATAGCGAACCTGGGACTTGATTTTCATTGGATTTGTCCTGGCATCATGATGAAAAAGCTCATGTTTTGCACCAGTTCTTCATCCCCATAAAGACTTTTTGCTATCCCACAGGAAAGACTTTTGTCGTCCGGGCTTGCTGTGTGAACAAAAYGTGAGGACTGGAGGAAAAGAGGCAGAAATAAGGCTCTGTCACTTAAAAGAGCTCTGATAGACTGGTAGACTGATTTTCATGCTTGGAGGTGGTCAGGCCTGAGGTCTTGGATGCTGCATGCACGTAGGACAAAAACATTTGCAGCTTCTGCAGAAATGATGCCATTTCTGTCCCCACCACGAAGAACACCAAGAGCCAACCCCACCAGGGACATCTCCCTGAACACCCTTGCAAAGAGAGGGAAGTCTTTTTGAGCTGGCGCACACTTTTAGCAACTTCAAAAGGCATCCTTTGAAGTTCAGCAAAGGCCTTTGAAGTCCTCCCGATGCGAAAGGGAATGGAGGAGATGCCTCCTTCAAGATGCTCCACCACAGGCAATGCAAGGCAGCAAGATCCATGGTGTCCCAGGCGCTCGTGGTCGTATTCAGCAGCTGCCCGAGGGTCATAAATGAGACACCATTTCTGACAAGTCATCAATCCCCCCAAACGCCCTAAATCCTGATCTAGCCAACCTGAATAGCATCCAACAGCAGAGATGGGAGCCCGGTATCCTGGGATGGCAGCCTGTACCCCGGCTGCAAAAAGCCAAGGGCATCCCTGTTCATAAAGATTTAATGAAGTGTAAGGGAATGCTAATAAAGCTGACATTTAGCAAAACAAAATTCAGGATTTTTGCACAAAGTGTAGGATTTTAAACCAAGAAGGCTTCTCCTGTTTTTTCCAGTGTGAGCAGGCCACGATGCTTCCAACCTCATAATTTCAATGCTGTTTAATTGTGACTATCGCGTTTTAATAAATTTAATGCCAGCTCCTCTGACTTAGGGGGAAACCACAAATGGTGAAATCCCCAATAAAGCTGAAATTGAATTATTTTTATACCTCACACTATGCCCAGCAGCAAGCTCTACTGGCCCCAAACTCCACACCCATGGGGACAACCAAAGAAACTCTGTACGTGCAAAAAACAGTATAAATGGAGAAATCAAAGCTCAAATTTCAGTTAACCCTGTAAGGAGCTCCAAGGGACGATCGTGACTCTCCAAACACCTTCTCAACACCTGCTGCCATCTGCAAAGAGGACTTTTGTGATAAAAACCTTTGGTGTGTTGGGGTTTTCCCCCCACAGTGCAATTTCTGTAGCATCTCCGGCCTCTGGATAAGGGCTGGAGCCAGCGTTGGGGATGCTCAAAGGGGCAAAGAGGAATATTCATGGTATTTTCATTTCAGAAGTAAAACCGGTGATGCACAAACCCCACCCTTTCTCAGAGAGAGCGAAAGATTTGAGATGTGCCCACACACCCMAATATTTTTGTATTTCCGCAAAAGCAAAGCTGCTTTGAGGCAAAACACGGTTGGGAGAGACAAATCTATTGGCGGAGCCCTGCTGTAGGTGACTCACATTATCCAAATGGGGCATGTAGAGAAATATTGGACATCCTCACCCCAGACATGCACATGTGAACACATCTGGATCCAGGGAACAAAAGCGGCCTCTCCACACTGCGCTGATAAATAATGGAAAGGCAAAGTGCCCTGCAGAAGCAGCACCACACTGTTCGGCCTCGGGCGAGACGGAGGAAAATTCGGTACCCATGAGGTCTGGAACAGTGGGATTAATAACACATCAATTTTAATGCAGGGTGGCTTGTGCGGTTTTTTCTCTTTTCCTTTCTTTTTTTTTTTTTTTTTTTTTATCCTGCTTCACAAACAGCAAAGTGAATGTTTGAGCATCTCAGTGGGGGGTTAATGAGGACTCTGATTAGTTATTCAGATTTGCCGATGCTGCCTACATCCATCCTCGGATGGGGGAATAACAGGAAAGGGTTTGCAGAAAAAGCTCTTAGAGATGACCTGCTTGGCTTTCACAGCTCAGGCAGATGAAGGCTTTGGGGGACTCATGTTACAGGGTCCCCAACCCCAGAATCCTAGTGCCAACTTTGGGATGCAAAAGCATCTTTTCCCATCATTTGTAGGGGATGCAAAAAGCTGCCGCACGTTCAGCCGCGCCAATTCCTGTAAAGTTTCTGAGGAAAATACTTGGATTTGTGGGATTTTTTTAATGTGAAAAAAAAAAAATTCTTGGGTGCCCTTAATAAAATTTGTGTGCAGTTGTGGTCAGAAGTATATGACCAAAAAYGACAGATGGACAGATGCAAGGATGCATGGATTCATGGATACAAGGATGTATGGATGCACAGATGCATGGATGAACATACACGGTGAAAAGATACACGGATACATGGAGGCAAGGGTGGAAGAAAGGATGGATCATCCTGTAAAAGCCGCCACTGGGCTACAAAAATGCAACAATGGCTGCAGTGTTTTCTACAGCATCCCATAAAATTCTAACAGTGGTTTATGTCCTTGCGGAAAAGCAATGAGCTCACCTCCTTGCTCCTTGACCCAGGGATATTTTAAGCGGGTTGAGCTCACGTCAGTATTTTAAGAAGGTGGAACTGCTGTATTTCGGGGTTTCTTTCCAGATTTAGGCTTTTGTTCTTCACCTCCATCAAAAATCAAAAGGAAACCTGAGCAAATAAATGGCAGGTGTCCAAAATGATGCTGCAAAAGGCTTAAAGGATGGAGCCAGGGAGGTGCTTCATGGCATTGCAAAGGGGCTAATAAAAAAAGTAGGCATTATTTTAGGATTAACTCYAGGATTCATTATTTCTTCATCAAGAAGAAATATTTGAAGGATGAACAGGAGGGTGAAGGCACTGTCTCAGTGGTAAATTCATCCCAACAACACTTTATTTCTTCTCGGGTCTATTGACCCAGTTGGCTCTTGCTTTGAGCATCAGTCAACCCAGCACCCAACGGGGGTTTGGGGGGGCTAAACTCCCTGGTATTTGTGTCATTTSCCACAACACCTGCCAGGATCTCAGAGGAAAGACAAACTGGAGTTATCCCTCCTATTTCACATCGAGGCACTCCATCCCAAACAGGCTCTTTTCCCAAGGACTGCCTCCATATGCTTTGTCTGGGTTTTAAACGGTGTGTTAATTGTTCTGAATTAACAGCTCCAGCTGGAGAAGCAAACAAGCAATTTGCAACCTTAAGATAACACCCAACTTATCTCAAGTGATTTAAGTTGGGATTTTTTTTTGTTTGGTTGGGGGGGTTTAGTGGTTTTTGGGGGTTTGGGGTTTTTTTTCTAGGGGAAATAGCTCCTTTCTGGTTGTGAATGCACCGTCCAGAGCTTGGCTAAAATCACTCCATGCACCCAATCTACCCGGGGTGGCCATTGGCACATGGCCACAGGAGGAGGTGGGATTGTAGGACAAAGAGAAAAAATGAAAAATCTCTGCCTTTCGTTTTACTTTAGAGACAGGAAAAAYATAATATATCCTCATCCCTGCTGGGCAAACCACTGACTGCAGAAGGGCTAAGGATTATTTTCTCCCCAACATCTCTTTTTCTTATTACATAGAATCAGAGAATCCCAGAATGGTTTGGGTTGGAAGGGACCTTAAAACTCATCTTGTTCCAACTCCCTGCCACAGGCAAGAACACCTTYCACTAACCCAGGCTACTCTAAGCCCCATCCAACCTGGCCTTGGACACTTCCAGGGATGGGGCAACCTGTGCCAGGGCCTCACCACCCTCACAGGGAAGAATTTCCATTTACAGTTTGTTTCAAAATATTCGAGCTCTCAAATAGACCAAAAAAACCCATCAGCAAACTCCTTCAAGCTTTATTCCTTTGCCCTCTTTCATCTTTTTCCCTTTTCCTTTTTTCATTTGCTGCTAGATAGAGGAAAGGAGAAGGAAAGACCATGATGAYTATTTGTTTACAAGACTGGATCTTCAACATGGATATATCAAKATTTCTTTTAATTGTCATTTCAGCAATTTAAATCCTTTCTAATTTCACTCAGGGTGTGGGATTCAAGGAGGAAAGCCCACCCCTCTCTCCCAACCCTTCCATACCTGGTTTTAAGAGGAGCCAATGGTGCTGGCAGTGAAACACACTCCACTAGAGAAGATTTCTATGATTATGACCGAGTGTCTGCTGCCAGACCGAGAGGAAACTCCTCTTGCTACCTGTCCTGGTTCCAGCCAGGAGAGGGTTAATTTTTGCAGTAGCTGGGAGGGGTCATGGCCAGGACCTGGTTATTCTATACCACTTCACATCATTTTGGGGGGAGGGGCAGGAAAGGGACTCTCTTCCCAGCCGAAGGGAGCAGCTCTAGCTTCAAGGTGAGCATTTTTGTATRTGAWTCACTCTCTTTTTTTGTACRCTATTGTTATTAATATTGTCGCTGTTGCTGCTTGTTTTCTTTTCTCATTCCTGTTCCCAGTCAATTGTTCTTATCTCAACCCATCTTTTTGATGATGATCTTTGCCTTTTGTGCCTCCAACTCTCTTGTCCAGGAGGAGAAGGGGAGAGGAAAGGGGATCCAGTGAGTGGCAGTGTGGTTTGCAGAGTCTCAGTAGAAGCACTAAATTGGGGGGTACCGTTCCTAAACCATGACTCTACCCCTGCCAAGATTCAGTTGGGAGTCAATGTCCATCAACCCCCAACAGTTTTCCAAGAGCATCAGATAAAGGGGTCGTGGATGGGGTCACGGTCCTCCAACATGGTCTTCTGCAGAAGTTGGGACAGTTTGTCTCCATTTTGTCTCCTTTTTCCCAGAGAAAAAGGGGGTTTAACCGTGTCCTGAAGACGCGAAGAAGGGCCATTAAGATGCAACGGTGCATCCGTCTCCAGTGACGGGAGGCACCTCCAAAGTACAGACCCAACTCTGGGGCTGTGRGACTCAGGCAGCCTTGGATGCCCAGATCCCCAGTGCCAAGCTGAGCTACCTGACRACCTCCTGGCACACGGATAAAGCAACAGGACAAGCGATAAATCACTTTGGCACCTTCCCTGGGCATGGCAGCCCTTGATAAAAAACCAAAACTCGAGGGAGGGAGTCTGACACCACACTACTCCCAGCGCATTCTGTTGCGCACATTAATCCTCCTTGATGGAGAATTACAATTAGGGCTCCGTCTTAAGGAGATATCAGCAATCAGATATCTTATCAAATGCCACCTCAATTATTCAAATAATCCCTGGCTCTTAGATTTGGGTGCTGTTTAGGGAAAGCGGTCCGATTAATGTGCTGACACTTCCCCATCACGTCCGACATCCTCAACTTCACGTCTGATTACGGAATTTGCATTCAATTTAATTTTTTCCATCTGGAGTAAATGAATAATCCGAGTACCTACCCCAGCCTTAATTACATTTGTTAAATTAAAAACCTGGGATGTGAGAAATTTAAATGCATGTAGCTCCATGGCCAGACAAACCTGCATGTTCAACCTGCCGCAGCCCTGCCAGCTCCTGCTCCAATTTCTCTTCCTTCCCCACAGCCAGGYATCAAGGAAATTACAACTAGAAAACAAAAATTCTTTCTAAACGATGAAACAATAGATGATCTTTTGACATTTCCAGCGCTGTTTGCAAGGGAATGAGATAAAATGTAATAAATTCATATACTTCTGTGTGTTTCTTGGCTCCAGCAGCTAAAATTTCCATCTCTTTATGCAGGAGTCCTGGGGAGCAGAAATCCTTGATAATGCCAAACAATTCGACACTTTATTTTCTCTTTACTCCACACCATGCAAAACACAGGCTTCAAGCTGCCAGCTGCTGGGAGTGAAACCAGATGCCACATCCCTTTTCCATATGGAAACAGAAATCGCCCCGTCTGGGGGGGGTCCTGTGCTCCCCTCGGTCGCAGCCCTCCATGACCCCAGGGCTGCTACTGGCACACAGCAAAGCCTCTCTCCAGCAGCAAAAAACCACTATTTCAACGGTGCATTTGTCATTTTTTACACTCAGCCTGGCTCAGGCCAGATCCTGGTACCGTCAGACCCAGAGAACAGGAAAAAAAATTTGCCCCAAGCCACCACATTTCCTAATTTTAAAATAGAGAAGGTAAACAGAGAGGTGTGAGTAAAACTACTGAACTTGGTAAATTTTTTAAAATAAACTTAGCAGAAGCTTGCTGAATTTCCCTTCTTTTGGAGATGATGAAACTCAAAAGGCTGGAGTTCATAGGTGGACTCAAAGTGGTAATCAGAAAAGTGTYCCAATAATTAAAGAATAATTAAACATTAAATGGAATACAAAGCACTACCAGCTCAGACCATTTTAGGAGGAATATTTCACAGATTAATTGGAAATGGGAAATGTCAAATAAATATCTTTGGGTGTTGATCTAGATGTCAGCAGCAATGAAAATGTTGAGGAMAGTCTTTTCTCAACACTCACAAAGATTGAATTAAATAACTTAGATGTGAGTGAGTGCAATGACAACAATCCCCCAGCTTGAGGCTTGTGAGACCAGTCATAAAATACAGTGAAAAATATTCAGGGAAAGCCACACTCAGGTAAAGTGAGACAGGTGAGAGCAGAATCAAAAATAGTTTTCCCTTTCCTCCCAGCATGCTTGCAGCTCAGACAACACTTCTGCACTCCCAGGGAGCTGGATTTGACTCCCCAGCCCAAAAAATCCCTTCAGAGGGGTGTACCAGAGCATCCCCCCAGGCACAGCAGCCATCAGATTTGGCCATCAGAGCAGGCAACTCGGATGCAGCCTAATGGACCTGCGGTTCCTCATCCTTCCTGACTTTCTTCTGCTTTGTTTGGAGTTAACAGTTATAGTTCCGGAGAAGAAAACATCATGTTTTAGCAATGAGGTCCCCAGCGAGGCTGTTTAAAAATTAATTAGTGCCATGCAACGTATTAGCGATGAATAGTAATTTTAGCTTTTGTACCTACTTCATTGCCTTCTACATGGTTGTTATTCCAGCTTTTCCATGGTCCTCCCAGCCAACCAGGACCTATACAGAGCATACCAAGGAAATTATTGGCTGTGGCTCCTGGAAATACCCAATCCAACAGCAAACACAAACCCCGTGTTCTCTCTGAAGCTTTTAAGTAAATTAAGGTCGTATTTGCTGAGCTGGCTGGAAGGTTGGGAACCTGCTCTGCTCACAGAGGTTCCAACCATCCCAAAACTGTCGCTGTTTTCCCCACGGACGAGTAGAGAAACGACACAAAGTCCAGGCTCAGGGATAGATGGATGCGTTTAAATGAATTCTCAGAAGGCTTTTATATGTTAGTTCGCAAAGTGTATTAAGTGGCATAAGGTAATTGGTTTTTTGCCATCCACCCCTTAAGGGGATTGGCCAAGTCCTAAGACACCCATCTCTGAATGTTTTTCTAGTTAGAACCATAACAATTCTGCAAAACAACCTGCAGCTGCAAGAAGTTTACAAAACTGTGACCTTGTTTTGAGTTACTTGCATGGGAAAGACAGAGCTCTCACAAAAATGCTGCAGAGAGCTGAAGAAATTCTCTGCTGGAGTTTTCTCAGCACAAAACAGCGGCTGTCCAAGGGTGTGAGCCTGGCTAAACACCCCCCACAGCCCCTGAGCAATGTGGGCGTTGTGGTACGGAGGAGCTTGTGGGTCGTGGCTTCATCCAGGAGGGAGGACAGAGGTYCTCCCTCCATGGACAGACATGGGTGGAGATCGCCCAACCCTGAAGGTGGAGAACCTTCAAGGATGGAGGCCTGCCAACCCCAGCTGTATCTGCCAGCCCCAAGGATGGAGATTCTCCTCCAAACCCAAGGAAGAAGATCCCCATATCCCAAAGATGGGGAAGCTCTGAAGGTGAAGATGCTGAAGCCTCAGGGATGGAGCTCCACAAAACACAAGGAAGAATCCACCTAACCCCAAGGTTGGGAATTCCCCCAGCCACAAGGAAGGGGATCTCCCCACCCTGCAAATGGAGTTCTCCAAAACCCAAGGATGGAGACTCACAAACTTCAAGGACAGAGCTCCTAACCCTGAGTATGGGGATCCACCAACCCTGACGATGTAGATCCTCAAAACCCAAGGACCTTCACAACTCTGAGGATGGAGATTCTGCAGACTCCAAGGATGGAGATCCCCCAAGAATGGAGACCTTCCAAGGAGAGAGAAATCCCCTCCAGGACAAAGACACCCCCAAATCTAAGGATGCAAACCCCATCTTCCCCAATCCCATGGAGGGCAATCACCCCCAGGGACATCAGTGGCTGAAGTCTTCACCCCACCCTGCACGGAGCAGGACCTGGGGGCACTGCCCTGGTCTGGTAATGGCCACCTCCCAAACCGCAACCCCAAACGAGCCACCACTGTGCTCCTTTCGGCAGCGAGTGAGGCAGCAGGGACCAAGGAACCTCGCTGTGTCGACTGCCTTCAGGTGGATTGTGGAGCTAAGGGGAATTTGCTGGGACATCTGGAATATATTCGTTTTACGGCATGTTTCATATCACAGACAGGTACTCTGAAGCAGTTAAGTAGTAGCAGGGCAGCACGTCCCCATGGGTGGGCTGCGGTTTGCGCTTTCAGCCCGAGCTGCACCAGCATGACAAAGGGGCTGGGGAGACAGAGCTGACGTTTTCCAAACAGCTTTGTGCCTCTGGGGGCAAATCCAGCAAGAAATTAAAACCCAAAAGGCCGAAAAAAAAAAGGAAAAGAAAAAGAAAAAAAGAAAGAAAACGACCCCCACATCTAAGTGATGTTGATCCCCCACATCAGGCTATTAACAGGCCCATCACAAATTGTAAATGACTCAGATAAATTAAATGGCTTAGCAACTGTGAGGAAAGGCCCTTCCAAAGATTAATTTGTTTCGCGGAAAAGAAATTATTCGGGAATTTAAAATCTTTTCCAGCAGCTTGACACAGACACCCTGTCAAGCCCACATGTTGATGCTCACGCAGCCCTGGGAGGCAGTCAGCTCTGAAAGGAAAAGTCAGAGAATCAGAGAATCAGAGAATCCCGGAATGGTCTGGGTTGGAAGGGATCTCAAAGATCATTCATTCCGATTCCCTGCGATCAGCAAGGACCCCTTCCACTATCCCAGGTTGCTCCAAGCCCTGTCCAGGCTGTTCTTGGACACTTCCAGGGATGRRGCAGCCACAGCTTCTCTGGGCASCCTGTGCCAGGGAACAATTTCTTTCTGATTTCTAAACCTCCTCTCTTTCAGTTCAGCACCATTAAAGTCCTCTGTGAGCATCCRAAAGCAGGGGGATACAGGCACGTTCCCTCTGGCGAGCCACTAACGAGGCTGTGCCCCCTCCTAGCAAAACTATTAAAAGCCTCAACCAACGAGGAGGTCTGAAAATGGGATGAATTGACCCAAAACGTCCCCATGCTGAGGGAAAGCCAGCAACTGAGCTGCAATTAAAAAAGAAAGGGGGACAATTAGAAGTTAGGGTTGCAACCCTGGGTGCAGTGAGGTGCAGCGATGCCAAAACCTGCAGTGATCCCCCCAGGCCCAGTGAGCTGCAGTGATTTACCCCCCAAAGCAGGGAGCCTCTGCTTTCCTCCCGTCTTAATTCATGAAATTCATGTGTTCACCTGACTTCAGAGGCAAAGCCCAACTCCCCATTCACAGCCCTTTTAGCTCATGCAAAATTGAGGGGTTTTTCACCTTCAGACGCTATTTCGCCAGCAGCAGCAACTCAAAACCCCTTTTAGTGGAAGTTCAGAGGTATAAAAGATGCAAAACACCCCTAAATTATTCACAGGGTGTTTCAATCAAAGCCGCACTATGGGATAAAGGGAAGGATCTGGTGACCCTGGGGATGTCTCCCCATCCCTGCCTAGATAGAAAAACCCTTCCTGTATTTATTGGGGGGAAGTGAATGGGGGAGAGAACAAAATAAAAGGGTTTCCTGTATCCAGAAAGGGCTGGAGAGTGAGGAATGCAAGGAGTATCCATTTTTCAGGTGCATCCAACCAGAGAATCCTGGTTGCGTTTGCCCTTTGGCAACACTGAAGCTTTTCCAAACTTTTATAGCACCAGAGGAGTAAAATTAAAGTGAGGCACGGGAAGAGAAAATGCTAACCAAGAAATCCAGCAAGAAGGGATAGAAACAACCAAAAAAAAGAAAAGAAAAGAAAAGAAAAGAAAAGAAAAGAAAAGAAAAGAAAAGAAAAGAAAAGAAAAGAAAAGAAAAGAAAAGAAAAGAAAAGAAAAGAAAAGAAAATTAATAGGAAACTCAAAAATTATTATTTTGTGTTTCAAATACAGGAGGTTTTCAAAAAGGAAAAGCCTTGGAAGATATTTTTTCTTCCATTATTTTCCTCTCTGTTTCACTTCTTTCTGTTTCACTGAGCATCCAGGTGCTCCTGAGCTGGGATTTCCATTTCTCTGGCTCCTTCTTGGGGCAAAACCCCAACAGCCCAATACAAAAAGAACCCAAAGTCCACTCCCAAAAGTAGGACACCAAGCCCTGCTCAATCCAACCTCAGTTTGAGGCTCGCTAATTACCCGGTAATAGTATTTATATGCTGCCGGCACACTCGGAAATGCAGCTCCTAATAACCGAGGTCGGCATCAATATTAATGTCCCAGCTTGACTCTCCATACGCAGGGACCAAYGAGAGACAAAAAAAACATCACAGCACAGTGAAAAGAGGGACAGAAAATGAATTTTAAAAGTATTTTTCTGTGTTTGGGCAGGAAGGGAGTGCTTGAGATYAAATGAGGGGAGCAGCAATAAGAGCAAATATAAGTTCCCACCTCTGAGGCATAAATCTTCCAGCAGTGCAAAATTTTGCACCGTCCRTACGCCCTTCCTCAAACTTCGAGTTTCCCCACAGGTAGGAACAGGCCATAAAACCTCTTCTTTTCTTGTGATGGGAATAGATTTCTAAAACTCAGGGCCTTCCCCTAACCAGTTCCTCTAAGACAATCGGCTTCAAATATTCACCCCTGCAAAATTCAGTCCTCTTTTGGTTGCTCATGCAAAACCCCAGGCTTTGGGTTGGCTCAGCTGGAAACGACCTCCCCAGAAGCACTTTTTTTGCAGTGATAGCTCGATCCCTACCTAACAAGGGAGCATATCCCCCCAGAATCAATATTATATTGCATGCAAACATACACAGAATATTTGTAGAAATGTGGCCACACAGGGCACAGCGTGGGTTGCATACGTGTCCCATAATTCAATTAAAAACCGTCTTTTCTTAATAATTTCTAKGCAGACACACTTGCCACACCAGGAGCATTAAGGCAGAGTTTAAATGGAGTTAATAAACTATTAATAGCCTGCAGTAAGGCTGTGATAGATTTGAGCAGAATGTGATCAGTACCCCTTGGTACAAGGCGTTACTACCARCGGCCGCGCTCGGTGCACGTCCAAAAAAATCAGAGGTCTTCCCTGAAAAATGCAACTCCAGGAAATCTGATGTTTCTCGTGGAAAGATGCACGTTTTCAGGATTTTCTCCATCAAAATGAAAGGCAGCAGTTTAAGTGCAAGCATGGATGTGGCATTTACTCTGTGGAGCGCCAGGTGTGGTGTCAAACCCCAMCACTGACACGTTAATTCGTGTCGATTAATACTGAAAGAAAATGAAYGGAAGCCATAAAGTTCATGCCCAAGAATCCAACATTAAGACGTTCCCAGATCATCATTCTGTGATACTTTCTTTCCAATGCAATTTGAGAATTTCCTTATTTTTAGCCAAATTCCAAGCAAGAAAAGGGCAAATCGTGGAAAGAATTTGAAAATAGATGCTCTACTTCGCCCAGCAACTGTGGTTATGAAGCCTTTACTGACACATTTTGAGCTGTTATTAAACAACATCAACAAGTGACATTGACCCTTCAGAGAAGCCCCAGCTCTGTATTGATGACTACAACAGCAGCAGGTAACTCATTAACCCTTCAAAGACCCAGCCCTGAGTTAATGACTACAACGGCAAAGAGTAAAATGTTGATCCTACAGAGAAGACCCAGCCCTGCATTGATGACTACCCTGTGCAGAAGGAGGACTCAAGCCAACTGCCTAAAGACTGCCATAAAAATCAAATGCTACTATTAAGTGATTTCAGATATTGCAAGAAATCCCCAGAGATTAATTATGACCTCGTATGGCAATTTGGGTGGAAAGTGCACTCTGCAGTTGCAGCCTTGGCCATCAATTCTGGTCAAACTCGAGATCTTTCTAAAGAGCCATTGTGTGACCCAGTGGAAATGGCAATTTTTCATATGGAATTTTTCCCAAAGCTTAAATCGCCTCTTTATTAAATATTTCTTAGCTCTAACTTGTGGAGAGAGGCTGTGAGGTCTATTCCAGGAGGAGCAGTCTGTGAGAAAAAGTCAGAGGGTAAAAACTTCTCAGGGAAAAAAAAGTGAGGATTTCCACTCRAGATGCTGATTGGCACCACCAGAGGACCCAAAGATGAACCCTAAAACCGGAGGGGTTTGTTTTTCTTTATTGGGGTGATGAAAGAAGAACCATGAGAAGGAGTAACACCTTCTTCCACCTCCTCCAGCTGCAGATGGTCACCACCTTTTGGGCATTCCAACCCAAAACCCTGACAATCCCCTACAAGACTCTTCCCCACCACTTCCAAGACAGATGAGTGAAAGGAGAGCGCCTTCCTCCAACCTTTCCATCAGCATCAGAGAAAACACCCAAACCACCACACCTTGCAAATCCCTGCCTGCCTTTCCCCTCCCCAACAGCTGCTTTCCCCAGAGGATCCTCCAAGATGTCCAAAACCTGCTCAAAATCATGACCTGCCGAACAAATAACCGAAATCAAACCGGAAATTGAGTTAATTAATAAATTGGGAACTACTGAAAGTCAACGCTCCGCACAATGAACTCGCCGTGGGCCGCCCGTGCCAGGCACGGCTGCTTTATCAGCGCTCCGTGTTTTCCCCCACTGGTTTACCACGAAATGGGAGCTGCAAGGACTGAGAGAAATAAGAGGAATTTTGAGGGTTGCTGCAGCTTTTCAGCTCTCTGATGAGATGTTATTGGCTGATCTCCTACACAGCTGCTCCCTGCTGAATAGGCACATCCCACCTCCAGTGCCGTTGGCCATCAACCAATGTGGGAATAAAAGCAAGTTTTGGGTTTGTTTTTTTTTTTTTTTTCTGTTGATGTGAATTATTTGGGGATTTTTTATTTCTGGCTAAGGAATATGTGGTGATTTATTCAAAACTGCATTTAGATGGAAAAACCCCCTCTGTGCTGTCTCATCCCTACCTAAGTGGGCAGCTGCGAGTGGTCCAGTGTGGTGACCACCACTCTACAGCAAAGTGGGTCAGGACTACTTAATACCAAAAACTGGGGAGAAATATTGTATTTCTTCAGCAATAAATGCTCCTTTTCCCAAAGTGCTAGTTCAGAATGGAGAAAAACATCCCGTTTTGAAATGCCTCAATGAAATTTAATTTTTGGTTTGAATCAACAGCTTCACTCAGTGCCATTTTAATGCTATTTTATGCTGAAATGTCAATTGGAAACTAACATTTTAAAATGTCAAAACATTTCACGTCTGCAGACGGTGCCGATAGTTTTTTGCTTCCATGTGTCCATACAGAAAACGCTTTTGGAATTTTACCATGGAAAGAAAAAAAATTTTTAGTGATATATGTGTATTATATATATATATATATGAAAATCAATATTTTGACTTCTTGGAATGAAAACAAAGTTAAAATATAATATTTCCTCTAGGATGCAAACAATATTTTCTGACAAGCTGTAATCACCAAAAAGCAATCTGAGCCAAATGTTTGCTGCCACGGTCTGTTATAGCTCGATGGAAAGGGAAGAGAAAGAGATTTTTGATATTGTAGCCTCTCTGAACCCTTTTTTTGCCACTTATTTCCAGGGTGCAGGAAGCTCCTTTCACCATACAGAACCATTTCCAATGCACCAATTTTCCTTAATAGTGGGGAAAATAGCCTTAAAAAAATGAAGACTTTTCTCCTCTAGAATAGGAGAATTGGGGTGGGGGGTATTTGAATTTTGGGGCAATTTTCCCTGTATTTTGCACTGATGACACCTTACCCCCATCGGTTTGGGGGAACTGGGGAGGAAATGGAACTGGGAGGTTGCAGGGAGCACAGAGTGTGGGGGTTTTATCCAATATAAATGCAATTATCCAGTGATCTAAGCTTTTAAATTCCTGTCTTGCCCATGCATTACCAAAAAAAAAAAAAACAAATGGAAAAAAAGTAGGAAAAGAAAGCAAATAGAAGCCAAGCAATCCAGGGCAGTCACAGTAAAAAAAAAAAAATAGAATTTTACTTATTTTTCTGGTTCCAGGGGCAGGGTGTAAACATTCAGTGTTGTAAAATGGGATGAAAACTGGTAGTTTTGGAACCATTATTGGCCAAGTTTCTTGTTCCAAATCTCACAGCTCCATCATCCTCGACAGCACAGCTCGGCCACCCTCCATCACCTTTACATCTCCTCCAAATTTCTATTTTTCTCATTTTTTTTTCCGAGCCYGGGCTCCAGCCCCGCGCGGGGAATAAGCGCAATTATCTCGTCTCGCCACATTTTTCCAGCTCTGCCTGAGGTTTAATTAAAGCCAAGTGAAAAACACAGAGGAGCAGCACCGGGTTCTGATATCGCCCCACCACATGCGGCGGGGAGAGGGGGAAAAACGGGGGGAAAAAAAACATAGGGAAAAAAAAAAAAAACAGGAAAAAAACCCACCCCCTTCATCATCGACTTTTTAATTTAGCAAACCTTCCTGGATATTGCTGCTTTATCACATTTCCTTTAAAAAAAAAAATATATAAATATCTATATATGTAGCTTTGCAGGCGCCCATGAATATATGGACACCAGGATACGCGTRCACCCTATCTCTATAAAAAATATATATAAAAGTGTAGCCTAATCCCCTGTAATCTCCTTGAATTACACCTCAACCACCCTCCTCACAGGTGACCTTTCCACAAAAGGCTGTTTCTATGCCAACAGCATTGTTTGAGTCAGGCAAGAGAAAAAATACAGCACAATAATCTGTAATTTTTCCTTAATTCAGTGTTTTCACCCACGGTTAGGAGCCAGTTGATGCCGGGAACACCCTGGCCACAGGAAAAAAAAATACTAAAAGTTAATTAATATCTAGGATTTAAATATTAAAGGAAGAGCGCAGTAACCTTGACCCAATTTAGATTTTGGCTAAACTTCTGGAATTGTTTTTTCAGTGAAATTCCCCTCACTTGGGGGTTTAGGAGCAAAATCCTACAGTTTTAAGGTCCTTTCCATCTTAAAATCTGCATTTCTCTCTCCTGCTCCATCTCATCTTGCCAACACAATCCACAGGTATCAGTTCCTACCAACAAGTCCAATTATGGAAAAGTCAGAAAATCTCAATTTTTTTTCCATTTTTACTGTGTTTTGGGGAATTCCACCAAGTAGCTCATCTCCAGTGGGAAAAAAAAAATAAAATTACAATGCATAACAGATCTGAAAAGCTTGAGAAATTGTTGTAAAATGCACCAAGCCAGCGAACAATGTCAGGTAAGAAGTGGTTATGAGATTTGACTGAGCAAAAGCAGCTCAATATAAATAATTTTCCAGAGAAAAAGACTCTTTGAGGTCTAGATARTGTTACTGCATTTAAAATTTGGGACATTTTCCCTCACTTTTTGCACTTCCTGGAATTCCAACTCAGCCCATAAAGCTCATCCCAAAGCAGAGCATCTAACAACGAYACAGAGAAAGAAAAATGAGACTTTTCCAGCTCAAGTTTTGGGTTTTTGGTGTATTTTGGAGAGTGGCACCAGAATCCATTGACTGCTGGGTTGAATGAAGCATCCCCAAAATTGGCTTTGTCTGGCTTGCTGAGAGAGGGCCARCCTCCAGATCCCTGCACATTCTTCTTATTGGCTGCTGGGGATTTATTTCTGTTTTTCTTCTGACCCAACCCCAACATCTTCATGGGTCCCAGGAGGGAAAATATTTCCCAACAGATCCATCTCACAAGCKCTGAACCAAGAGGATAAAAATACCGGTTGCCATGGGAACATAAACTCTGGAGTTTGAAAATACCAGAATTAAACCTTACACTAATTTCAATCCTTAAATCCCTGGTTTTGCATCTGTGTTTTGGTGGGTTTGAGGGTTTTGGAGCAAAAAACCTCAATTTCAAGACCTCTGCCAGGGTTTAACATCCTTACAAGTATTTTCCCGCAGCTGGATGCATCCCCAAGCCAGGAATAAATTTATAAATTAAAAAATTTAAATTCAGGATTAAATTTAAAATCTAAATTATTTTCTAATTCAATAATCTAGGTCACTTTTAAATTAAAAACAAGGGTTAGTCCCGGCTTGTGGAATCACCTCTCATCATCCAGCCTTGGAATCTGCCCCAYGGATACTTCCTGGCATTGGGGATGAGTTGATCATCCAGGGCCAACAGACACAATATCCATTTTCTGCAGCTTTAAAAAAAAAAATGCTCCTGAGATTTCATTTTATTTGCTCAAAATACACTGCAACCAGTTAAGAAATATTAAATAATAATAATCAAGCCCCAGTGCTAACGATGCTCAGGCAGCGAATCCCCTCTTCAGGGGCAGCAAGAGCTTCAAACAGGTTTAAAGCAACTTTTGGAGCTGGTGTTGAGCGAAATTGCTCGGCCCAAACAGGGAAAAGCCACACTCAAAGGAAAATAAATAATGTTTCACTTATTTATAAGGAGTAAATTTGGGATCACAAGCACAGGGATTGGTCACCTAGGAAAAGCTGAGTGGTAATAAAAGGATCACGAGTTAGAAGGGGACAGCAATATCCCCCMTCACAAAGGAAGATTCCAACCATTAAACTTGAGTTTCCAAAGGAAAAAATGGAGCAGGGAATCCATTCCCAGTGTCAGAAAAACACAGAGTTACTGCAGCAACCACGAAGTTACTCCACACGGGCACCAGAGGAGTGCTGAGGGTTGGAAGGGTTTGCCATGGGATGCCAAGGGTTGGTTYGATGTTTTTGCACCGCGATCCCACGTGTTCGGCGCTTTGGAAGCGCTGGATCGGTTCAACCACCTCCGTAACAAGGGTTAAGTTTCCTGCACAATTCAGGCTTTGGACACCCCCAGTCCCAGCTGCAAAACTCCAGGTGACAGAGACAACGTGGCACCACGGTGTTGCCACAAATAACTATTTCCACTGTCTTTTCTCCCAAAACAACGGGGTGCTGCGTAATTTCATTTCTCTAGAGGACCAAGCCACAGTCCTGCTGCATTTTGGAGAAAATCTCTGGTTTGGGACGTTGTGGATGTTAGTGGGACACTCTGTCGGGCGGAGAAGCAACCGCGGGAATTTACTTACCCAGGTGACGCTTTCCTTTGGCAGCAATATCCCCCCAAACCCCCACAAACTGGGGGAAAAACAAGCCTCTGGGCCCAAAAAGGGCGTTTTTCACCTCGAATTCCTAGCTGGGAGAGGAGGCCTGGCTGTTTGCATGCCTCCACACTATAAAAAAAAAAAAAAAGCATGAAAAAGCAAAAGAAAAGAAAAGCGAGAAAAAGGGGAGGAAAAGCAAAACAACAAAAAAAAAAAAAGCAAGGAAAGGGTGTGGGGGGAGAGCAAGGAAAAGCAAGTAAAGCAAGGAAAGGCGGAAAAAAAGCAAGCAAAAAGCAAGCAAAAAGCAAGCAAAAAGCAAGCTCGGTGGTGCAGTTTGGGAAAAAGAGGTTGGAATCAGCCTCGCAGAGCAGCTTTCCCATCGCCCCACAATCCCTCGCTGGCCCCCAGTGGGCTTGTGCAAACAGCATCGGAGCGGCCGGCGCTGGCCACGCTCCTCGGGGCTGGGATTTTAAATAAATAAGGGAAAGCAGCGGCAGGAGAGGGGCAGGGGGAGAGGCTGGACCCCCGTCCCGGCAGGGAATCTGCGCTTGGAGGATGCTCAGAGGTGGATTTGGGGGAATCTGTCTCGCCCGCATGTGGGAAAAATGTGATTTTCCAGATAGCGCAGGAAGGGTAAACTTGGTTTTCAAAGGCAAAGGGAGTGAATATTAGATTGTATATGGTATATGTATGTATACTCAGAATTAATTTGGGGTTTTTTAGTAATCCAGGTAGAAATTCAAGGTATGGTTATGGCAGAGGGAGAGGGGGGAGGCCACCACATCACCTAATGCCACTATGTATCTTATATTATATATATTTATATCATATATCATGTTATATATGTTGTATATTAYAGATTATACACTTTATATATTATATAAATTTATACATTTATAATATAAATTATATAATTTATATATTATATATCTTTATAGAAGTTCAGATGTTCTCTAGCATTACACGTTATAAATGTTATATGTTAAATATATTACAGGTTACATCATATATTAGAGTAATATGTATTAGTTATATTCCAATAATAGCTTCTACATTAATCTATTTCCTATCATATGATACGACACTTATTATAAAATACGGGAACAATAAATTATTTAGTCTCTTATTTCCTTACAGGATTATAGATCTACGATGCGATGGGAATAACACATATTATGTATTATTCGAATGTGTATTATCTACCATTCCCATATATTATTCGTCTGATGTGAGACGTATCAAATAGATGGATTTATGTATGTGYGAGCTTCAGCGTTTTCTTGGCCATTTAGAGGGGAAAAGGTCTTTTCCCAGCAGTGCCTGCTGAGAGGCAGAGGCAGCCCACTGGGACCACTGGAAAAGCACCGCAGAACACGGATTTTGGGGGGGATGCGGCCCTYGCACAGCTGCAGAAGGGAAGATGCTGACAGATGTTTGCCACCCTGGCACTGAACCCACCTCTCTCCCCCCTCAGAACTCAATTGCATCATTTCAGGGATGCTTTCAGTGGCAAAAAAAAAAAAAAAAAAATCCCTTATTGAGCATCGATCTCACAAAAAGGAGCTGAAATTTGGTGCCTTTCCCCACCCCGAGTTTTAACCTGGGCCTGGTTTTCAGCCCACCCCAGCTAAAAAAGAAGTCAATAAAGTGAAGATGAAAAGCTATTTATTAGGATTGATAACAATCATTAAAACTGGCTGGGTAGGAAAGCACGATTCTGCTCCAGAGAAGGGAGAGGGAAAAAATGCAAATTCTGCATGAAAAGAAGATATTTCCCTAATCGCCCCAATCAAACGCTGGTGCAATTATCTGTGGCCAACCCAACGGGTTAAAATTATCCTCTTCATCTCCGGACACAGTGAGGAGCCGAAAAAATGTTTCATTTTAATAAAAATGAAATCTGGACCCTGCAGAAAGCAGCTTCGCTAATGACGTGTTTACACAGAAAAAGACAATTTCTATTTAATGGTGATTACTAGAGAGAAGAAATTAAACTTCCCAGAGTCTATGGGTTAGGGATAATGGGAAGAAAGTTATTGAGGGTGTGTAAATCAGGAGAGCTGCATGTGGGAACGGCCACGCGTGCGGACAGCTCAGCGCACACGGCTCTGCTCCGCCGGCTCTTAGCGGGCAAAAAGGGACGCGTTTTGCTATGCAGATTTATGGGCCAACGTGTTTGCATATATGCAAATATCTGAGCGCTGCAAACGTGCAACGGCACGGGGAACACCGGGAAATGTGCGCGGCGTGCAAACGCGCACCTGGAAACGCACGTGGGAAGAGGCACACGCATGTGGAAAGGGGCGCACACACGTGGAAAGGGGCACACGCATGTGGAAAGGGGCACACACACGTGGAAAGAGGCACACGCATGTGGAAAGGGACACACACACGTGGAAAGGGGCACAGACACGTGGAAAGAGGCACAGACACGTGGAAAGGGGCACACACACGTGGGAAGAGGCACACGCATGTGGAAAGGGACACACACACGTGGAAAGGGGCACATGCACATGGAAAGAGGCGCACATGTGGAAAGGGGCACACACACACGTGGAAAGAGGGGCACACATGTGGAAAGGGACACACACACGTGGAAAGGGGCACATGCACATGGAAAGGGGCACACGCATGTGGAAAGAGGCACACACACACGTGGAAAGAGGGGCACACATGTGGAAAGAGGCACACACACGTGGAAAGAGGCACACACACGTGGAAAGAGGGGCACACACATGGAAAGGGGCACACATGTGAAAAGGGGCACACACACGTGGAAAGAGGCACACATGCGTGGAAAGAGGCACACACACATGGAAAGGGGCACATACGCGTGGAAAGAGACACGTGGAAAGAGGCACACACATGTGGAAAGAGGGGCACACACGTGGAAAGGGGCACATGCACATGGAAAGAGGCACACACATGGAAAGAGGCACACACACGTGGAAAGGGGCACACACGTGGAAAGGGGCACACGCATGTGGAAAGAGGCACACACACGTGGAAAGAGGCACATGCATGTGGAAAGAGGCACACGCACGTGGAAAGAGGGGCACGCACGTGGAAAGGGGCACACATGTGAAAAGGGGCACACACATGTGGAAAGGGGGGCACACACATGGAAAGGGGCACACACGTAGAAAGAGGCACACACATGTGGAAAGAGGCACACACATGTGTAAACACACAGAGCCAGAGCCAAAGAGGCCAGTGCACACCTGCAAACAGGCCAGTGCTCACGGCAGCGTGCACACAAACACAAAAACACCCGAGGAACACGCACAGGCAAATGCAAACACCCAGGGGACATGCGTGTGCAAACACACATGCAAATACGCAAACGCGCACGCAGAGCTGGAGCTGCACGTGCCAACACACCCGCAGCCACACGGCAACATCCATCCTTCCTGCACCCCAGGCTGTCCAGGCCCTGCACCGCACTCCTGGGTGTCTGGGGGGATCTTGGGATCCCACTTCAGAGGTAAAAAATTGCAAAATAGGGTTTCATTGTGAAGCCGTGCCAAAATTCCAGTTTTTGGCTCCCCAGGTGAGCGGTGCAGATCCTTCCTATTCCTTTTACTTATTTAATTAATTTTTAATTATCATTCCCTTTTGAAATTATTTTTTTCAGGATAAAAATGATTAAATTTCCTTCCAAGGGAGCCAAGACAAGATCTTTTCACACCCATCTCCTGCCTAGGACGAATTAAGTTTCAGGGTTCCTCTTTGTGCCAAAGCCATTTCCATCCCGCGCCGACCTGTGCAAACCCATCCCGGGGCAAAATCACTCCAACGTCAGGCTTTAATGTCTGCTCCTCTCTAGAGCGGAGCAAACATCTGCAGAACAAGCCCAGATGCGAGCCGTGTTCCCCCCCTCCTTCAGGAATTTCAGCTCCGAGGCACATAATAAGGCAACGTCTGGGATGGTTTAATAATAGTAAAATTAAAATCGCTCCCGAAGCAGAGTGAAGGGCACACTCGCGAGGAGGTTTGCAAAACAAAAACGAGCCCCGAGCTGGAGTCTCGGGGGAACAGTTGGATCAGAGGAACAGTAAACAACGCACAGAAATGCAACTTAATTATCTTTACAACCCGAGTACGCAACCGGCTGCCGCGGTTTTCCATGGATGTGGGAGCAGAGAGGTGCCGGCATCCCCACGCTGAAGCTGGAGCATCCCCAAAAAGCCAGGAAAAAAAGCCTCTTTTTGCAAAGTTCTGCTTGAATTTTCAGTCAAGAGCTGAAAACGGCAGGGCTGATGTGGGATTGGGGTGCTCATCCTGACTTCTTGTTCAGCTAGGTAAAACACAACTTGTTGGTAATTTTTTGCTCWTTTTTTTAACACAAGCTCTTGGCTTGACCTTGTCAGGTCTCACTGCAGACACGACCACCATGCCCCCTGCATTAACACCAGCTGGGGAACTGCTACCACCTTCTCACCAGGATGATCTCCCATGAAAAATTGCTGCAAAAAATAGGAATGGGCAGAAAAAATGCCCATTTATATATATATTTATATATATACACACATATATATATTTTTACATACGTAAGCTGGAAGTTGTGTTAATTTAAACTGAGGGYGCTGATGAGGAGCAAAGTGATGTTCGAAATCAAAGCATGGGAATGGTATCAAGCCAGGGATGCTGGAAAGGACCAAATCAAGGATGCTGGGCAGGATGAGCTCAAGGATACGAGAATCAATCCATGGATGCTGGCTCTTATCAAACTAAAACTTCCAGCTAAATACAAAATGAGGATGCCCACAAGGGCCAGAGCAAGGATCTGGCTAAGATCACACCAAGGGCGCTCACTGCCTGCTGTAAGGCAGGTTCAAGAACATCCAAGGAACCTGAGGGTGCAGAAATCCATGGAACCTGGTCAGATGCATCCACTGGATGCGCTTCCTGAGGGAAACGGCAGAGAAAGTGCTCGAGCCGCTATCCATTGTATTTGAGAAGTGCCAGTCTGATGAAGTTCCCACTGAATGGAAAAGGGGAAATAGAACCAGRGGAGAACTTGGGGTGCTGGTGGGTGAGAGCTGGACAGGCCCTGGCCCAGAACCCGCCCTGTGCTGGGCTGAGCCCCCGGCGTGGGCAGCAGGG
>RAHM01000084.1:1752727-1775082 GCA_003713295.1 Parotia lawesii | reverse complement strand
ATGGAATGCTCAGGGATCCAGGGATCACCCTGACCGGACATGGAATGCTCAGGGATCCAGGGATCACCCTGACCGGACATGGAATGCTCAGGGATGCTCCAGCTCCCTGTGCACAGGGCACCAAGCAAGGATACAGGAATCATCTCAGGCTGGACCAGGGATGCTCAGGGATACTCCAGCTCCACGTGCACCCAGTGCTTGGGGCACCAGGGATCATCCCAGGCTGGACCAGGGATGCTCAGGGATACTCCAGCTCCATGTGCACAGGGCACCAAGGATATAGGGATCATCTCAGGCTTGACCAGGGATGCTCAGGGATACTCCAGCTCCATGTGCACCCAGTGCCTGGGGCACCAGGGATCATCCCAAGCTGGACCAGAGATGCCCCAGCTCCCCGCGCACGGAGAAAACGAGGCACCAAACACGCATATACTCAACTCCCAGATTTTCCCTGCAAGGATTCGGGCTGTTCATACGGAAAACTAAAGCAGGGTTGCAGGCACGAGCTGCCTGGATGCCCTCAGAGCAGGAGGAGGAGCGAGGAGCCGCTCACGTAGATAAAGCCGGGGTGGAAGCGAGGGAGGCGCTGGCCCGGCCGTGCCCCGTGGCTGCCGGGGCTCAGGTTGCAGGATCCGGCCTCACCGAGGGATTGCGGGGCCGTGCTGGAACGCAGCTATTTTAAGATTGGGGATATCATTTCACCAACAATTTCCCTCAGTTTCATGTGACAAGGACCCAGCATCCCTAAAATAAACGGGGACTACACCCCGTCTTAAAGGGAATGGGAATAGAAATGTTAAATGTACTAACAGGCACCCAAAGCGTCAGTGTTAATGATTTGTCTTATTTTATTCCTAGGAAGGAGGATAAATGCACACCGGGGGCAAAAAGCACTTTGGATTTCAGCAAATATTTGGAAATCTTGTTAATTAATGATACAGTGGACACAAAGATGCAGCTGAGATCCAGGGCTTGGGATCACAGAGGGATTTGGTGGATGTTTATATTGTATTTGGGGAGTTTTCCCATGGACRTTAAAAATAAATAAATAAAACTTAGCACTTGGTCCCTGCCAGTAACATGCTCAGGGYTCCTTACCCAGGGCAGCAGCAAATATGTGATGCTCTGTGTGCCAAAACAGCAAAAATTTGGAGGAAAATTGTTATTCACTGATTTTTTTTTCCCCTACTGTGCAATGAGTCGAATGGGGATTTTTGCTGTTTGGGGCCAAAAATCTCTGATTTAGGATTATCCCCATTCTTGCAGCCATATCACTGCTTAATTTCATTGCACATTAAAAGAACATCTTACTGTATTATTTTATAGTATTACATATATTTCTATCAATTGTATTAATTCTATTTATTCTGATATATTATATATATTATACTATACTACATTATAAAAGTTCACTAACATATCCCAATCTCTTCATTGAAAACTATCATTTATCAGCTGGAAAAATCATCTGCATCTCCCGTGGAAGACCAACATCACTTTTGGCAGCTAAAAYTCACTCAGCAGCAAGTTTCAAATTTCTTTTAGACTCCATTGCTGCAGCTTCAGAGAACCTACCTCTGTGTTATTCCCCTTTCTCGCTTGCAAAGGGAATGTAAAGTTTGAAATTTGGGTTGCAACCAAAAAAAAAAAAACCAGCACAGGGACAAGGAATTTTCCAGGGAATGGAGCATCCACCAGGCTCATGCATTTAAACACTGGCAGGAGGAGCACCAGGAGYGTGGGCACGTGTATCCAAGTGGTGTTTTTCCCTGGAAATCACTATTGGGATGTCTAGTTTGCATCAGAAAAGTTATTTTCCTCTAGGAGCACGTGAACAGGTTGGTCACCAGCTGCACTTTGCTCACAGGGGACAAGATTCTCCTCCCTCAAAACTGGGATGGGGAGGACGATGTGTGCCCGGCACTCACGCTGCTCTCCTGCATAATAATTCCCTCTTATCAATCAATCGATAATTTTCTATAATAAATCAACCAATATTTTTATTATAAATCAATAATTTTCCRTTATAATGTGATCAATCCATGACTTTCTATTATAAACCCATCAATCAATAATTTTCGAGTGTACATCAACCCGTAATTTTTTACTATTAATCAACTCACTATTTTCTATGATGAATCAATCAATAATTTCCCATCAGAAATCAATCAACCCACAATTTTCTACCCGAAACCAGTCGATAAATTTTTATTACAAGCAAATCAGCTCATGACTTCCTATTACAAATTGATCCATCGATAATTTCCTATTAGAACCCAATCAACCTTTGCCTTCCAAGTATAAATCAATCAATCAATAGGGTTTTATCCTGAGTCAATTGGAATGAAATTGAAATTAATTAGAGCTTGGCTCGGTTGCCGCTGGGCTGAAGGCCCCCACGCACCCCCCCAGGCAGGTATTTATAGCCACCGTGTCTCATCCCCACTGCCCTCAGCCCCGGCCATTAATTAAATTAGCACAAAGAGGGGCTTGTTGAGCGCTCCAGCCTCCCGAAGTCGAGCCGGGAACAGGAAACAAAGGGTGGAATTCTGCCTGCTTGGCTCAAGGGTGCTGCGTGCCCCGGCCGGGCGCTGGAGCAGGGCATGGGGTGCCCCCAGCCCACGGCAGCGATGCCCCCCAGGGCAGCACTGGGATGTGGGATGGATGGGCCGAGCCAGAGCTGGGCAGGAGCAGTTGGGCGATGGGAATCTCGCCGAGGGAATTAGGCAAATCCCACCTTGCAGCGGGTCTCACCCCGGCACTGCCCAGATTKGCACTCAGCGCACCCAAACCAAAGGCTGGAATGCCAGTTCAGCCACTTCCCAACCCCTGAGCCCTTCCCAACTCATCACAGCAGTGTGAGAGCGCTGCTGCGCCGAGCCCCTCTCCAAGCACAATTAATCCTGGGTGAAAACGCTCCCAGTAATTCCTGCAGGGATAACAGCACTGGGAATTTCTCTGGCTTTTCCCCTGTTGAGCCAAATCCCCATATAAATGGTTGCAGGGAAAATAACCCCCCCGACGTCTCTACCTTGAGATAACCTTGGCCACTTGCCAGGTACTCAGCTATTAAAGATGCTACTAAATCGCTTTATTTAGTGGTTTTAGCATAAATATTCTCACCAGGACCTTCAGCTCCACTGTTTGGGGTGTTAAATTTAAAAGGGAAGGAACAGGAAAAAAAAACCTTTCGGAGGTTGTTTAGGCAAGGAGGAATGATTTAGCACRGTACAGGGTGGGATTAAGATGGCAAAGGTCACACTGGAAAGAAGGAAAAGCTCCCCAACAGCAAGAGGTGGCTCCTTGGTATGAGGAAAAAACATTGAAATGCTCAAAAAGAGTGGAAAGCAAATTGATAAGAAGTGATGGTTAAGACAGTGGGATTGAGGGGGGTCAGGTTTGTATGGGGGAAAATAGCAGGAATGGGGAATATGTCCATGGTGGTTATTGGTCTGGGGGAGTCACAGCCAGGAGCTGAAGCAGCATCACTGGAAATGGACAAGTGTTGGTAAAAATGCATCAGAATCACTAGAATTGCACAAAATCTGGATTCTCCACATAGAACAGCCCCAAATCTGGATAAGCACCCACAAAATCGTACCAGCATTGCTAAAATTGGATGAGCAACACTAAAACTGGATAAGCATCCCTAGAACTGCATCGGCACCCCTAAAGTTGGACCAGCATCACTAAAATCACACCAGCATCCCTAAAACTGCACCAGCATCCCTAAAATGAGACCAGCATCCCTAAACTTAGATCAGCATCACTATAGGTAGATGAGCATCCCTAAAATTGCAGCAGCATCCCTAAAACTGCAGCAGCATCACTAAAACTGCATCTGTGAAAATTGCACTGGTGTTCCTGAAACTGGCACCAGCATCCCTGAAGTTGGATGAGCATCACTRAAATCACACCAGCGTCACCCTGCAGGAAAATAACCCATCGATACCATTTAGTGTTTAATTCATATTGTTACCTTTAATTATTTACTATTTACTTTTTCTTGGTTATTGAGTATGTATTGCTGTTTATTTTTTATTGTTCGTTTTCTATGATAGTGAGGTTTGTTCTTTACCATCTCACTGACAAAGTGCCCCACTTCATTATTTTTGTTTTAGAGCAATTAATTAATTGCCAGAGTTATGAGATCTTGGATCTGGCACCAAGATATAAAGAGACCAATTTCTGCACGTAAATGCATTAAAAGACCTTTGCAGGCATTTTATATAAATGGGATCTTCTTGGGATTGAGCTAGAAAATGATAAGAATTTATTTCTTTTTTTTAAAACTCCTCCAGCAAAGTTCCTCTCCTCAGAACCCAGATTTTGGGGGTTTTTTTGAATAATTCTGTCTAAATTGGGTGAGCAAGGTGAGGGAGGGGATGCAGGATGCAAGAGGTGGGATGGAGGGCATGGAATGCAGGACGGTCTGGAGGGGAGACCTCCACCCACCACCCCTGAGCCAATCATTTATAATTATTTATTATGAGCTGACGAAGGGGATAATAAAATACAAAACCTGGAGAGGGCTCAGCTCATCATCCTCACTCACTGGGAACCTTCCCTTTGGAAAGAGGCAGCAGGAAGAGAGTGGAAACAGGGTAAAAATAGAAAATAGGGGAAAAGGGAGAAAAAATCAAGCAGGCAAAAGACTTTTTTTTCTGGGATAGCATCAAAATCTCCATCCAGGCTCCGAGCTGTCCTCGGCATCAGCACCGGCAACAGGCAGCGGCATTCGGATGGAGAAATTAGCAGCTTGGAACAATAAATTCCCTTTTAAATTTATTGCTCAGGAGCATTAAAAATGTCTAAAGTGGTTTACATCCACCATCGCCGTGGGAATTCGCCCAGGGATCCAGGAGCTGGTAATTGCTATTCTCAAACTTGCCTTGGAAGCTTCAAGTAGTGTTTAAAAAAAAAAAACATTTGAAGGGCTTTATAAAGCCATAAAGTGCCCTCGATGTACCTGGGAGTGATGGAGCTGGGAGAGGCTGGTCCTGCCTCCTCCACCAAATAATCCTGGGAATAACACACTGCTGACCTGGTAATGGCAAAGGAAATCGCTACAATTTAATATTGTCWTTTTTTTTTCAATTATTTGGCCAAGTTTTGCCTCACTGCTGGGCTGGGGGCAGAGCCTGTGGCCCCACCAGAGAGCCCAGGCTGGGGCAGGTTGGGTTTGATGCTTGGACAGGGCTGGGCTGCCAAAAATGATGGGAAAAAAGAGGGGGGAAAAGGGAAAATAATAAAGTGAAAAAATTAAAGTTAAAAAAAAAAAAAAGAAGAAGAAAGAGGAAAAGCCAAAAAGAAAATTAAAAAGGGCAGAAAAGAGAAAATGGGAAAAAATAGGAGTGAGAAAGAAAGAAAGAAAGACAGAGGGGAAAAGGGAAAAAAAACCTTCATTTTTTTTTAGAGGAAAAAAAATGGAAAGCAAAGAAAAAAGGGGAAAAGAAAAAATTTCAAAAAGGAGAAGAAGAAAAAAAAGGAAAATGAAGGGGAAAAGAGAAAAAGGAAAAGATTAAATAAAGAAGGAAAAAAGGAAAGAAAAGAAAATAAAGGGGGAAACAAAAAAGGAAATTAAGAAAAAGGGAAAAGAAAGGGGGGAAAAAAAGACAGAGAAAAAGAAGACAAAGGAAAATATAAAAAAAAATAAAGCAGGAAAGGTAGAAGGGGGGGTGGAAGGAGAAAAAGGCGGGAGAGGAGGAAGGGGGGAAAGCAGGAAAATTAGGGAAAAAGTGGGGAAAAGAGGGGAGAAAATGAAAACAAAATCAGCTTTTCCTGACTTGGAAAAAATTCTAAGGGGTTCAAGCTGTAACCCCAGGCTGAAGAAGCTCCCAGCTCCTGTGGGGGCTGAGGTTGTTCCCGCTCCTTTCTGGGCATGACGGGATTTCCCCACTCGAAACCTCACTCCCAAACACATCTCCAAAAAAATACGAAATGGGGGAAGAAATAAAATAGAAGCTTCCCATAATTGGTCCAAAATCGGGATTATTTTTAATTGGCTTTCTGAGATTTCTGGCAGGGATCCAGGCAGGCAGCACAGGCAGGGAAGGGAAAGCCTGGCCAAAAATTGTGAGTTCAGTTATAGCATTTCTCATGGTTTTTGTAACACCTTGTTAAAGCCAAAAGCTCCRGACTGAACATTAGTGGAGAATGTTTTTCCCCTCGACACAAGTTGGGTTTCACTTTCTCCTCCACCTGCACCAAAATAATCTRTTTTTTGGGGAGCATCASCGGTGCTGCATCCCTAAACCTGAGCGTTCATGGCCTTTTGGTGAGGCTACTCCTGGATATTTGGGATTTTCCTGCCTGGATTATACTTTGTATGGGAGGGATGGGACAGGTGGCACAGGATGCTGGAAGGTGGAAAATGAAAGTCRAGGTAAAAAAATCAAATAGTGATAAAGCAGAAGAAATGAAAGAAAATCGTTTTTTAAAAAATTTAAAACAAAAAATAAGTATAAAAATAAAACTAAACCAGATCATCTAAAATTAAAATAAAATAAACCAAAAAATTAAATAAGAAATAACACGAAATTAAAATTAAATTAAAATAAAATAAAAATAAGTAATAAGTAAATAACAATTTTTTTTAAATGCAGACATGGTGCTTTGGGAAGTGGTTTAGGGGTCRATTTCACAGCTGGACCCAATGCTCTTGAAGGTCYTTTGCAACCCAACTATTTAACAGACACCAATTAACCAGAGCTGGGAGTACCCAGGGTTTGTGTTCCTGTTTGGAAGAGGAAAAGCCAAAAAAATAGGATCTAATCAAGCAGTTGGGAAGCGCTGAGGCCAAATTCCCGTCTTATTTATACAGCTGCAAACCACAGCTGGGCAAAGGCAACCTCATCCCGCTGGGACCACGGCTCCATCCCGCCAGGATCACGGCTCCATCCCATCCCACCAGGGCTGGTTTTCCCATGGGGATTACCTGGAGCACCACCTCGTTCCTTCCAAGGCTGGAGGCARGGATAAACCCGAGTTTAAATTTAATTGAGGATTAATTCCCATCCTTCCGGATTATTATTTGGAGCCAGCATCTTAATGATCTGGCTAATGATGCTGGGAATTAATTTATTTTGGGGCTAATTAGAGGGCATTTGTTAACACCCTCTTTGGTGGTGGCGAAAATTATTTGGGAATCAAGTTATTCGACAGTGCATGGGATATTAAATGCAACTGGGAATTGCGTGGATCCAGTAAATTATCCCGCTAACACCCCAAAAAAGCGGCTTTCCACATGCTGGAGTGAAATAAGGATGGGCAATAACTGGGGACAGGATGCTGGGATGCATCAGCAGTACCCATGACCTAAAATAAAGATGACACTGATGCTCGATCTGGCTTTCCCACCCCGACYGCAGACGCCAAATCTCCCCCAGTTTATCCCTAATTGTGGCAAAAGTTTCCTCCCGACTTTAGGAAGCGTGGGATGCTGCTCCTTGCATCCCTCCCATCGACTCTCAGCTGCCCCATCCCATCGCTCTGACTCATTTTGCTGATTACTCCAAGCCAGAGCAGCTCCCAGCAAAATAAATTCTGCCAAATTGGGGTGTCCCAGCATCCCAGGTTAAATTTCTCCATGTCTTCAGGAAATATCCCAAGAATCCATGGCACAAACCAGACCAGGATGGTACCCGGAGGTGCAGTCCAGCCCCTGCATCCCTGCGGATGAGGATGGGTGGGTCAAGGATGCTCTTCCCAGCAGGACCAAGCCAATATTTCAGTTTTGTGGGAGGACAAAAAAACCCCCATGATCTCTCAGAAACTTATAGATGCTGTCCATCAGCTTGGAAAAAAGACAAGAAGCAATTCAGAAGTTCACTGGAAAAGCCAAAATCACCCGAAATCCAAAGCTGCCCCATGAGGGTCTTGTTTTATCCTTGAGTTGGAAAAACAGTTATTCTTGATGTGCCAGTGGGGTAAAATACTCTTCTCCCAATACAACTTCATGTATTTAATCCAAAAAAGAGGAGATTTCCTTTAAAAAAAAAAACACCTTAGGAAAGAAGAGGAGATTTCCTTAAAAAAAAAAGTGACTTCCTTTAAAAAAACCACTATTTCCTAGAAAAAAAAGTTTCCCTTAAAAAAAGGAGTAACTTTTTGAAAAAGGCGATTTCCTTAAAGAAAGGGAGATTTCCATAAAAAATGAGATTTCCTTTATTTCCCCCTCCCAAAAACAATGGAGGGAAAATGGAATATGCTCCTGCGAGCTCAGTGGGGAAGCTCAGCATCACTTTTCTCCCTGTTTTTTCCCTCACCTCATGATATTRGGGAGCGTTTAATGTTATATATAAATATATATCTAATGTTATACAGATCTCAGGTTAAAATGAAGACGCTTATGGAACCCCCCCCAGTGCCAGCTTTGGGGGGCAAGGGCTGCAAAGTGCCTTAAAAAGCCCAATTTTGGGATACTAAGGAACACRGCACCTCCTTCTCTTCCTGACACCGCCAGCTCCCCTATTAACCTCTCCYGTAATTAGCCTCAAGCAATTAACTTTTGCTCCTAAGGAAGGAATTTCAGTGCACTGAGTTAAATAAAATAGGAGGGAGGAGGGGGAAAAAAAATAAGGGGGAATCCTGATCCCATCATCTGTCTGCTCCATATGGCTTAAACCCAAAACAAGGCGCTATTTTTTCACCTAAATCACCCAAAATCGAACTGATTCACCCAAACCCCTCCCCTCGTCCACGTGAGGCTGGAAACCGCCCCAAAACACCAGACCCCAAAGGTTTTGGGGTGTTTTTTTTCAGGGGAGCACCCACTTTTCCGCAACGGGATGATGCCAGCCACGCCGAGTCAGCACTTTTGGAGGCATGATGTCCAAAAGTTTCACCAAAGCCAGGTCCACCGAGCCACACACTGCTTTTCCCCACTCCAACCCCAAAACCTTTGAGGATTCGAAGGCAAAATAAGTTGAAAAAAGCCAAATTAAGCCACTTCCTCTCCTATTTTCTGCTTCTCCCCGGCAGACAGCTGTCCCGCATCCCAGCCAAAAATAATCCATCCCCCCCCTTTCCTCAATCTAATCTCCCCGGCTGGGAGTTTGAAAATATCCTGCCGGGTTTAGGGTTTCCCGTTACCCGGTGGGCGGCGAGATAGTGGGAAAAAAGATCCTTGGGAGCGAGAAAAACCGGGAAGAGCCCAAACAAAGAGCCGGAGCCCAAGTTGAGCTTCGACACCTGGTGAGGACTGGGATGAAGTGGAGGGACACCCCAAACCCTCGGCAAAACTTCCCGAGTTGCACAATGCCACCAGCGGAGCCACCCTCCCACGGACGGAAACGCAATAAAAAATTCAAGGATACATTTAAAATAATAATAATAATAATTATTATTATTATTATTATTATTTAGAAGCCCTCCCTGCATTGCTGCAGAGCCACTAAAAGGGATTTCTGGAGTATTCATCCAACCCTGCGAGATGAGGCGGGGAGAGAGGGGCTGCCAGGGCGTCCCGTGGAGTGTTCCAGGGGAAAAGGGGGTGCCCTGGGGGGAATGGGGTGCGCCAGGAGAAGGCGGCCCACGGGGGATGTGGGGGTGCACGGCGGGGTTTGTCCCAGGAGAGGCGGCGGGATGCGGCACGCCTGCCAGGGCCACGCTCCGGCACTGGCGTCCGGCCCGCATGAGGCCCTGCGAGGTGGGCACGGTGCCCCCCCGGCCCCAGTGGGTGCCCTGGGGGTGCTGGGAGGGCACCCCGAGCTAACCGGGTGCTGTGCAAAGCTGGGAGGCTGCAGATAAAGCGCCCCCCCCCCCCCCACCAGCACCCGCTGCAGCCCCCCCAAACCCGGCTGCACGGGGGGCAACTTCCCAGCTCCCGAACGCCAGGAGCTGGGGGGCTACAGCCCTTCCCGGGGGCTGGGACCAGCTGGGGGGGGCTGCCTTCCCTGCGAGAGGGGGGATGGCCACTGGTAAGGGGGGGCTGCAGCCCCCAGGGAGGGCACTACGAGCGGCTGGAGGGGCTGGAGCAGCCCCGCGGTGGGAGCACTCCAAGCGCTCGGGGGTCCGCAGCCGCTCCGAGGTCACTGCAGCGAGCGTGGGGGGCTGCAGCCCCCGGGGGGGCACGGGAACCGCTGGGGCAGGGGGGAGCTGGAACCGGCTGGGGGGGTCTGCAGCCGGCCGGAGGTCGCACCCCCCCAAAAGCGCCGCAAGCGGGCAGCGGGGGCTGCAGCCGGCGGGGGGAGACCGCGACCAACTGTGGGGTACGACCCCCCCCAAAAACACGGCGACCCTCCCGGGGGGTTCTGCAAGCGGGCACGGCGGGGGCTGCAACTTGTTAGGGGGGGCCGCAACCTTTGGGGGGGTCTGTGAGAGGCTGGGGGGGTGCGCAACCCCCACATCACTGGACACCCCCCCCCGGGATCGCTGCAGCCGGTCGGGGGATGGGGAGGAGGGGGCGCACCCCGCCCGAATCGCCGCATCCCCCCAAAATTATCGCGCCCGGCCGAGGGGGTCACGGCGGAGAACCGCAGTGGCACAGCCGGCCGGAGGTCAGCCCGGAGGGGGAACCGGACACCGGGGACGGGCACCCGCGCTGCCCCGGCCCCGCACCGCCGGGAAGACGGCGGGAACGGCAAGTTACTTCCCACACCGGAGGGGATGGGGGGTGGGGGGGGGGGGGGGGGGTCCCCGCCGCCCGCGCCGCTTTGTCCGCCGGGCTCCGCGGCTCCGCCCGCCCCCGCGCGGCGGCCCCGCCGTGAGTGACAGCCCTACCTGCCCGCCAATCTTCATCACACCGACACCGGCCTGACAGCGCGGCCGCCGCTCGCCGCCCGCCCGCCCGCCCGGCCCCGCCGCGCCGCCGCCGACAGGCCACGCCCACCGCCCGCAAGGCCACGCCCCCGACGCCAAACCACGCCCCTGCGAGCACACCCCGCTCGCCGGGCCACGCCCCCGGCCACGCCCCCTCGCCGCTCCCCCTCAGCGCCCCCTGCTGGCCGCCGCCCGCTCCCCCGTCCTGCCCCCCCCCGCCCCCTCCCCAAAACGCAGCCGCCCCCCCCTCGCCCGCCCCCGGACCCCCCTGGTGTCCCCTGGACACCGCTGCCTTGGCCCCTGCTCCCCTCAGCCAGCGTGCGCCTGCACCACCCGCACCCCGCAACCAGATTCCCCCCACCGCATCTGCCTCCCCGGCAGCATCTGTCCCCCACCTTATTTCCCAAATATGCTGCCCCGCAACCATATTGCCCCCCAACACATATTCCCCCTCCAGCAGAATCTGCTCCCCCCATATTTCCACCACCCCAGACAGATTCAGAGCCAGCCCCGGTGGCCTCGGRCTCCCCTGACCCCAACCCCGGGCTCCCCCGGAGTGTCCCCTCCATCGAGGTCCCCAGGGGGGGTTACCAAACCCATCCACCCCCCAGCACAACCGTGAAATTTCGGGTACCCAGTGAAACCCCACCCCAAACGCCTCCTGTGGTATTATCCCCCAGGCAAAACACTCTTATTTTGGAAGCATCTATTAATTATTGTTAATTTGGGGGAAGGGGGCTTCTGACTGAGCTCCCCCTGCCCAAATTCTGGTCCGCATGAGACATCACTGCCCTTCTCTTTCACAAAGACCTGAAGATGAGGTTTTCCTGGAATCACTTTGATTGGGAGCACTGGGTCCTATAGCCAAATTTTCTCACATTTTATTGCAAAAGCCACAGGGACGGATTTTTCTGGATCAGTCTGGCCACAGTTTTTTTCTCCCAATTTTCCAACCCCTTCCCTAATGAAAAATGCYATCAAGAACAGATTTAATGAGAAACGCTGAATTTCTGCCCATTTCCTAAGGATCTTGGGTGGGGGACGGAGTCACCCAAAACAGCCCCAGGATTCCTTTGGAATAGGTTAAGGTTAATGGGTTAGGGACTAGGTTAAAATTGGCTCCAAAGAGTTACAGAGAGATGCCTGAGCCAGCAGCACTAAATATGTCTAAGGGATGGCCAAGGGGTCAGGGATGCAAAGGGAAAGGTGGTAAAACCAATTAAATTTAAGGCCAGGAAAACCCAAAACACTTTAATTTTTCCTCTTCGGTTTTCCAGAACAAATGGCCACTTGCAAATCAGCATTCCTAAATCCCTCCTTCCGCTTTATCCCGAAAGTAAGTCCCTCCAGAAAATATTCGCTCCACTGTTTGTACTTCCTATGGGAGTACAGGCTCTAACATACACTGATGTCCTTCGGGTTGGCCAAGGAAGAGCAACAGAAAATAGATGGCTCCCGCTCGGAATCCATCAATAAAATAACGGAGAGATGCAGTGGGTGGTTGGGATGAATCCCACCCACCCCCCTCCAAAAGAAAAAAAATCACTGCACTGCATCACTGGGAAAACCAGCGGGAACTCAGAGCATCCCCTCAGTCCTTTGGAAATGGTGGAATGATTTATAGGAATTTCTTGCCTTGTAAATCAGCCGACGGGACGTTTTTCCCCTCCCTTATTACTATTCCACAGAAGCGAGCAAAGATGAGGAGCCATAAAGCTGTCGCCGGTTGTTTCAACCAGCTGGGGATGCCAGACAGAAAATATTTCGGGTTTTGCAGAAACTGGAGCATTGGAAAGGAAGAGAGAAAGGGAGGCAGATGGAAAACCCATCATCGTGATATCAAAGGACCACTGGATCATCCACACTTGGCATCTCGTCTTTCTCGCATCTCATCCTGGAAAACAGGGATGTAAAAGAGCAGGCACATGTGGGGCATATTTTAAGATACATCGTTGCCAAAAATATCCAAGTGCTCAAAATTTTAGGGTTCTCTCGGTGCAGGGATATTTCTTCTGGAGCCAGCAGCAACAAGCTCCTCACATTCGCTCCCCGAGCATCCCGAGTTCATTCCTCAAGAATCCCACATTTGATTCTTGAATATCCCACAGTCACTCCTTGAGCATCCCTCGTTTATCTTCCCCAATTTGTTACCAATTGCCAAAGCGATTCCTCCACTGGTTTTGGAATCTCACATTTAAACTCCAGGGAAAGTATCCAGGCCCAGATTTTTCCTTCACAAAGGCAAAAGCTGCTTCTTCCCTGAAGAGTTTTTCCAGAGGTTAATTGTCATCCCTGGCTAAAAAAATACACTTCCCAGTTGGATTGGCCACTTCATCAACCAGCCATGGGACCTTGTTGGAATTTTTTTGGTGATAAATTAAAATTCTCCCGCACTCAATCTCACAGTTCTTTTCCCCAGAAAAAAAGCATCTTTCTGCTGCAACAGATCATTGCTCAGTGATTTTTTTGGTCAGGTCTCATCCCTCCGGATCTCCACGACTGGGGGTGCTTTGCTGCATCCCTACTGAGAGGAGTTTGGTACCAACTCACTTCTTCCCACCCTGGACTACCCTGCGGTGACCGCAGCTGGAAGGGACGTCCAAACCCCAAAACCAGGAAACCCTCCCTCAGACCCCTTTTTCCATCCCTATCCCAATCCAGATTGCTGGAAAACCTCCCCAAAATTAAACCCCCTCCACTTAAAATTCCCCCAAATTCTGGGGGTCATGCCATTTCCATGCCCCAGACTGGAGCTTGGGCACCTCAGGGAGATTTTTTTGCACATGTGAAGTCAGTGTTGTAATTACATAATTGCTACAAACTCAGTGGCACTTATTCCAGAGGACATGGACGGGTCCTTTCCAAAAGAGATGAGTACTCAGAGCAGGTTTGATAAAATATTAAACATTTGGCAAGAGCAGCGACACACATAACCAGCAATATTTACATTTTTACATAACGGGCTTCAGGAGAAAACAAATTACATAAAATATAGAGGTTTAGTCTCCGTCATTTGACTGCTCCTCCATAAATAATTCAATTCTCTTTCCAAGATTGTATTATTGCTCGTGTCGGATTTCTCTAAGAAAACTGTGACAGGATTCTCGGCAAGATGCATAAGAGCAAAACCGAGTAAATTATTCAACGAGAGATGTTGAAAACAAGACAGGGTTTTGGGACACGGCTTGCGGCTGAGCCCGGCTTAAGCGCTGCAGCAGGTTGGAGGGGTACGATGTCCCTCCCAAATTGCTTACAGGGAGGGTGTCCAACCCCCTCAGGAGTTAAAAGATGCTAAAAAGGAAACCCTAAAGACAATTTAGGACTTGTTTCAGGTAGGGTGTTTCTCCAAACTGTCCCAGCTCAGGCAGCGGTACCAGCCCTTCATCCCTCTGGCGCAGGCACCACACTTGGATCTGGCGACGATGCGTAACGCAAATCACTCATTAAAATTTGTCTTGGATTTTTAGGAGATATTTAAGGACATGAATATTTTCCTACACCTTCCCAAACCCTCTCCACTAATGAGTTTCAAGAAGTGAGAAGAAAATTCAGCATCAACCAATGCAGCCTTAAAAGCGACATAGGGACCATCCACACGGACAGCTGTCTGTCCAAACCCAACAATGCTTGTACCAAATGTGGGATGAAATTACAGGATTCCCCAAATTTTAACTRTCTAGCTCATGGAAGATTTCTRTATCTTKATTTCCCTCCATTTTTGGTACTTCWCATGCTCACAGGACAACTCCTCTTTTTACCTGTGCACCTGATTTTCCTGGGAATAATAAGAGAGTCAACCCCGAAAGATTTACGACACCAAGACAACAACATCATTTTTGAAGCCACCGTGCATTTTAAACGATCTCAGACACACATACCAGCATGTAATTTCACAAGAACTAATAGATAAATACATGGGAGAATATAATTAAGRGGTTTATCAATAATCCATAGGGACAAGGAGGATATATTAAGAATAAGTGATCAATGCCAGGATGGCTCTATATTCCCAGAGGTTTTCCTATGCAAGATTAAATAAGATTCGGTTTATTTCTTGTGAGAGACTGATGGATTGGTAAGAAAGAAAGCTAAAGCCAAAACAAAAGATTTTTCCCAGTTGATGCCTCCACCATGGAGCTGGGATTGAGGGGGAAAACATCTAAAAAAATGAGATTTCTACTCTCCCTACACAGGCTGAGTGGGGGTTAATGCTGGCTTGTTGAGCCAGGAAAGCATTTTGGGGTCCTTCCAGAGGGCAAATGATGGATAAATGGCAGGTTATATATATTTTGATTAGAAAATCCCTGCTGCCAACTTACTCCTCTTAAATGTTTAATTTCAAGGCATAATAAGTCTGCGGCTGGTTTTTGCTGCTCCTTCAGGCTCTCCTGTGCAAAGTTACTGAAAGCATCTGACTGACTGATCCTTTCCCAAGCATTTCCAGGGATAAATAAATAAAAAAAAAGAAGGCTCTGGATGTTTAAAGTCACTTACCTCCAGCACCTGGACAAGCTTTGCAGTCTATTTTCCAGAGGCAATATCAGCTGATTGAGGTAGAGATGGGCTGGAGGGATACCCATGGGGGGAAACAGAAACCATAAATAATTGTTAAACTACACCTTGTACAAACACTGTAAAAACAAAACCAGGGTTGGTTAATGGGCTGAGCCCCCCTCCAATTTATGTTTCTGCGGCACCTGGATACCAGACAGTCGACAACAGCAACGTGGAGGTGCTGAATCCTGCCCTTTTAAAATTTTGATTCCACCTGAGATGTTTCTTCACCTTGGCTGGGCTTTGGCATTCATTGCCCATCCTCTTTCCGGTTCAGCCCATGATGGGAGCTCAACCTTCACCTGCAGCATCTCCTCACCGAGATATGCCAGCGCCAGCCGCCGGCACCAGCCTGGCTGCCGAGGAGCTGGTGAAGGGAGAAGCGGAGAGATGGTCACAACTCTTTAAAGATGCAAATTGAGAAGCAGCCATCATAACAAGAGAGCTCTGCTAATTCTCTTACGAGTATGCAGATTTCAACGCTGACTTTTCCTAGGCTTATTTGTTTTATTTAGCAATAAATTTAATACCAGCTCCCTGAAGCAAAGAGACAGATGGACTATAAACTTTGAATTTTGAGTAGTTTTACTTCCTTAGGTTCGTGTCATCTTTGATGTCTTCTGAAATTACATCTTGGAAAGTTCTCAGGGRTTGAATTCTGCTTTTTTACAGCCCTCAAAGCCATTTGATTAGCCGCCTTTTAATTTTTTTTCTTGTACAGGTTACCTGAAGGATCTTAAATACCATCTCAGTGATTCATATCCTTGGCTGCCAGAGCTGTCTCAGGGAGTTGCCAGTGGAGCTGAGAAAACCAAAGCACCCCATAATATCTTCTCCACAGGCAAAGGAAAACAAAATAAGTTTTATGCATCCTTTGGGATGGAAAGCTCCTGAGATCTGAGACTAAAACCCCTGGGCTGAAGTGAAATGGTGCCCTAGCAGAACACAGGGCAGCTGGTGCGGGGTTTTGGAATGACCACAAAGTCGTAACGCAGCAGGAAGGATTCAGCTCCTTTTTTCTCTTTTTTGCCATTCACCAGCAATTAAAAAATTAGTTTGGAAATGAGGAGAAACACCTGAGAGGTTGGTGCAGCCCAGGGGAGCCCCTGAGAGGAGGGTGGTCTCCATCCTTCAGTTGCCCACAGATGCTGGGATGAAGCCATGAGTTGATTGAACACCGTGATGGTCGGATACACAAGAACATCCTTTTTACCGACAACCCTGAGGTGTGTGAAAATCCAGAATTTAATTTGGAGACATAAAAAACACGTCCCACGTGCTCAGGAGTCGGAGAGAGCTGAGCTTAAGGGTAACACTGCAACTTTTGAAGTAAAGTCCCAGGTGCTTCCATCTAGCAGATCTAGACCCAGCCAGGTCCCATCATGACTAATTTCCCGACCGTCACACACAAATAGGGAAGGAAATTAAATTTTTTTAAGAAACAACAACAAAAAAAACCCCCTGCATCATTTCCAAGCTGCCACCCGGGAAACAGCGGGAAAAAAAATCGATATAAGTCAAATAAAAAAGGGCGAGAACAAAGGTGTTGCAAGGAGCCAAGAATAAAACCTGAAGGAAAACTGCAAACAGGCTTGATTGCCAAAAAAACCACCTGCCTGAAAGTCCTGGGGACCTCACAATAAATCTGGGCCATTTCAGCAGCTGTTGGTTGCTTCCAGTCACCCAACATCGCACCATGGGCAGACGCCGCCATCGCTCAACCCCTTCCAGTTTTGAGACGTTACTGACTGCTCAGTTGTGACGGAATTACGGCGGATGAACACATTATGGGCACCTTAAAGTCTAACGAGTGGCCAGTGATTGATGCCATCATGAAGAATACCAAAAGAACTCATGGCGACGAGCCGCTTAAAATGAAGTGKTGTGGGTTTCATTCTCGACGGCTCCTTGGTTTCTCGCCTGGAAGCTCTGGGGTTGGAAGGAAGAAGAGGTTGACACAGGTAAAGGGGCAAGGTTTCCAAAGTGATGATGCAAGGAGGACCCATATAGACGCTCTTTAAAGATAAGATTGGTGGGAAATGGCACTTTTGGGGGAAATGTACGGGAAATTGAAGTTTCTTGGAAAAATATTTTGACTCTGGGCTTTAGAGCCTTTGGGAATGCCATTATAAAAGCAAATTTTAATTTTTACCATCTCCTCAGACCCTGTTCTTGTCTCTCTTTTCCCCCTCGATCTTCTTAAACTCATTTTCCATGGATTCTTTACCTCCTTCCTTTAGCTTTGCCTCTCCTCCATCCCTCGCAGCACTCATGGAGGTCTCTACAGCCAAATTTAAGCCTCTCAGGTAGTTTCTCTCCTCCTTCCCCTCCTTGGTTGGAACAGATTTTGCCACAATATCAACCCATGTTGATTCCATGGGGACATGTCATCCCATGTGGGCACGATGACATTAAAACATCCCCAGGAGACAACTATAGGAACTCTCTTTTTGTAGGGTTTTTAGGGAAATCGCTGCAGTTGCTTGAGCTTCGGAGAACCAAGTACCCAAAACCTTATTTGCACCAATCTAGAAATTTACTGGGCTGAACTAAAGTTGCACTTACCGTAACAAGTCACCAAAAACAAAATATTACCAACTTCCTCCCACTTGGGAGTGATGTGAATCATAAGAGGAATCCTAAGGTGTGATGACAGAGACACCCTGTCTTCCTCCATCCCCTTCTCCAAGTGCTTCTCAGTTGAGGTCAGTCTTGTCCCACATTAGGAAATATTTTCTCTCCTCCTATCAACCAGGGCCTTTTGTGGCTTTTAGAGCCATTTCCACTTGCTGGGATGGGATTTTTCCTTTTTCATTTGAAAAGTGACTTCATATTCCATTTTATTATTTTTTGAATGTTGCAGGATTTATTCTGTTTGAAGTCTTACATCCTCATTTCCTGTCAGGATGATTAAAATTGATTTCCGCCATCAGCTAGAAAAAGATAATCTGAAGTGGGTTCCTGTGAGAGAGAGCTCTATCCCCACTGGAGACATTACTAACCCTCTCCTATTATTTTAACTTTCTTTTTTTGGGGGGGATGTCTCTTTGGAAAAGGACAACTCAGTGCTTCTCAGCCACATGTGCCCTCCCAGTAAGTTGGGAAGGACTATTTAGCCTCGTTTTTCCCATCACAGAAAGTGGACTGAGGGATTTAAATAGCTCTTGTTTACCACTGCCACCCTCCTGGCAGTATTTTTAGAGAAGTAATTGGATCCTCTTGACGCCTCCGCTTTGCTTTCTCGAGCTCCACATCCTCTGACCCCACACCTGCACCTGTCCCAGTTTGTGTCTGCACAAGCTGAAACGGGATGGGTTTTCCCCTAGCATTAAGCTGGGTGGACTTGGAGACTTTGCAGAAGGAGGAGGGAGGGATTTAGGCTGGAAAACCATTGGCAAGCTGTAAAACATCTGGCTGGCAAAGAAAACATGGAAAAAATGGGTCCAGAGGGCACTGCTCAGGGATACAGTGGTTCCAACCTTTACCTATCTCTTAAATCAACTAAACCTGGAATATTCTAAATAAAAAATCAATTAAAATAAATTAAATAATTTTTTAAAAATCAATTCAGTACATTTCTATAATTGATTAAATACATTTTAAAATTAACAAAATCAACTGAACGCTGGCCATCCTGAATAATCTCCAAAATATGCCAAAAGTATCCCTAAAATATACATAACATCTTTCTGCGCTGAAGGATCTTGGGGCCTCATGACCACGCTGGTTTGTAGCAAACCCCCATAAGCAAATTTATGCAAATGAGGGAGACCGATAGTTCCTATCGCACCAAGGATGAAAATGATATGTTTGTACTGACGCTCTTTTCCCCAACCAGCATCTCCAGTGGAATCCCCCCAAAAAAGGGGTCCCCAGGCAGGTCCCCACCATCCAACAGATCCCCATCACAAGGCTTAAACACCCTTACAAGAGAGTAATTTAACGCCATTCCCAGCTTAAGCTCCATATCTGCCGGGCGTGAAATTAGTTCCAGCAAGCTGCAAATTTGCCACTAATAAAAATATTTAGCAATTCGCTAGTCTTTAAATCAGGAGCAGAATATTTTCTTTCTTGCATCAACGCCTGTTTCTTTTTAATTCTAATATTGGAGCATCGGGGAGCTCCAGCCGTAAAACTGGAAGCCTCACGACTGCGCGAACAGTTTTAAATCAGTTCCCTCGGCACTTCCAACTCCACTACCAAGAGTTTGATCATTTATTATCATTTGATGCTAGACCATGTTGGTTATTTTGGCCACCAGGACGAGCTGGGCAGGGTGGATTTGCAGGGTTTAACCCAAAAGAGGCCATCTTGACCCAAGCCCGCCCTGTTTCCGAGGGCTGCTCCTTGAGCGGCGTCTTTCAAAAGAGCTTTGATCCATATGATCCTGTCTTGAAGGAAGGTGACCTCTCTGTCCTCCTGCGCCAAGCATTTAATTAGCCTCAGCACTAATTGCATCTCTCTGCCAAGCCCATTTCATCCAATGCCGGCCTCAGGATCTTTGTCGTGCCTTTGCCAAGAAATGCCACAATTCCCTGCTCCCTTCCTTGGGAAAAACTATCCGCAGTGATGAAGCATCCTTCAAATCATTCCTTTTCCTTGGCAGGACAGCAGCTCCCATCCACTGGAGAACACTGAGTTACTTGTGTCCAAATAAATCCTTTGCATTGGGTTTTCTGGGCCATGAGCATCCAGCAGCATCTGTATGACTCCACTTCTCCTTATTTAAAGCAGGTTATTGCTTGAGAGCCTTGCAGGAAAAGCTTTTTGATACTGATATTATGGATATCAAACACACTGGAGCTGGAATTAATCATTACCACATCATTTGTCATCACTTTGATGTGTCCTGTCCCCAGCACAAGGGTTTGGATGCAAATGCCGCATGATGCAAATCGAAAGTCTTGGAGGAACCTGAATCTGTGGCACCGGCAAATGTCCCTACATCAACAGTTACCCTGGAAAAGAAACCACCACAAATATGAAGCTTCTCCCAGAGTCATGCAAACAACACAAAAATCCTCAATATTTGCTGGTCTCTCATGTTTTTAATTCACCTTTTATACCCAGCATTGTCTTTCTCCCACTTTCTGTTACTTCTTTTTTTCCAGGTGCAACACAACTCTGACACAAGCAATGAATGGGACCAAATCCCAGCAGGTAAAAGCTGGAAGGAAAAGTTATTTTAGGCCAGCAATAAATGATTCTTTGACAATAAAATCGGATCCTTGTATTCAACTGATGGGCTGATGGGGCCCTCTGTAAGGCAAATCCCCAGCAAGATATTTCTGAGGCTGGGAGGAGGCTGAGATGCAGAAGAGGGATGTGTTCAGGATGATGAGCTTTGTTGCAGATGGGTTGAAGAAATTTCTAGTGAAGGTTGTGCTTGGAAATATCACAGTGATGAGGTTGGTTTTCCCAGGAATCTTCTTCCAGTTCCTCAACTGTGGGTTTACCATTTGGTAAAAGTGAAATTTGTGGTTTTAGAAACTACCGGGTTCCAAAAACGCAAAGAAATGGGAAAACAGAGAAAAGCAAAGGGAGATTCCCAAACAACAGGAGCAAATTTTTAATTTCTGCCAGCAGGAGCAGGAAGCCCAGGGAATAACAGAAGAGAAGGACTGGGAAAAGAATGGCAGAGATGGACACCAACAAGGCGGGGATTGCAGAGGGGAAAAAACCCTGCCTGGTGGGATTAACGACACGAGGCAGAGCAGGAAGGAGTTTGCTATCAAACATACGCTTTTAATATGTTGGCAGCCGGTTGCCACTCGATGCCAAGTAAAGGCAGGTGTCGGAGACAGTTTGTGTTCTGCTTGCTGAAGCATTTGGTGTCGTGCTGGCGACTCTGATTTCATCACAGGGAAAGGCAGGTTGATGCTGCGCGGAATAATTAACCGCTGGTTTATTCCTCCCCTTGAAAGAAGCGACAGAAAACACCACTCAGGTGACATTTTATGCAGCCAAGGTATTGCAGACTTCGAGCAGTTGAGAGGGAAAATATCAATGTTTAGGTTTTTTTCAGGTTTACTGGTAGTTGAGCCTGGAGTGCCTGAGGCTGGAACAAGATCGTCTTTAAAGTCCTTTCCAACCCAAACCATTACGTAATTCTGGGATTCTATGATAAAGTCGCTCATCAAACCACACTGGCCCGGCTCTGATGGACAAGAGGTGATGGTGAAGAGACAGGATTTATAAACAGGCTGAAATATTTATTTGGAATGGAAATTCCTCTTGTCTTGATTATTAGAAGATGCTTATAGCACTGACAAACCTCTGTAGTTTGGCTTGAGTGCCCCAGATCCCCAGCATGGCTGTTCCAAAACCCTGCTGTAGTCCCCGTGTCAGCGTCACTGTATTAACGAAATCTGCCTGATTTTGGCCCTAAATGTATTTGAGGACATGGACAGTTCAATTTCAGGGTTTTGGGGTGAAAGCGTGTTCAGCAGGGTGGGCAAAAGCTGGCTGGCACCGGCCAACGCGGGGTAATGAAGCACCGATCCGTCTGCACCGGGAGCAGGGAGGGGAGGGAAATTCCCGTTCCACCGGGACAGGGGCCACAGCCGCGGGAGGGGGAGCGGCTGAAGCGGGATCCTGGGGATTCCATGACGCCAGGAGGGCCGGGGTTCAATAGGGACCGGTTCAGTCGGGCTGGGGCCGGGATCGGAGCCGGGATCGGGACGGGGCACTCGGCCCCCCCCGGGCGCGCCCCCGCCTCCGGCGGCGCGCAGAAAGCCCCGCCCATCCCCCCGCACCTCAGCCAATAGAAAGCCCCGAGCGAGCGTCAGGCGGGGCAGGGAAAGCGGCGGCCACGCCCCCGACCCCCGCCCTTCAGCCAATAGACAGCGCGGGGCGCGCCGGGGGCAGCGCTGATTGGCCGGGGTGGCGCGGTTGCTAGGCAGAAGCGGCGGCGCGGTGCGGCATGGCGGGCGGGCTGGGCGTGGGGCCGGGGGTGTTGGCGCTGCTGCTGCTCTGGGCCATGGCGCTGCTGCTCGTGCTGGCGCTGGACCGCGCCGGCCGCGCCCGGTGAGCCGCGGGGA
>RAHM01000084.1:1714498-1752586 GCA_003713295.1 Parotia lawesii | reverse complement strand
CGGGCCCGGTGAGCGCAGGGACAGGGCGGGATCGGGCCCGGTGAGCCGCTGGGACAGAGCGGGACAGGGCCCGGTGAGCCGCGGGGACAGGGCGGGATCGGGCCCGGTGAGCGCAGGGACAGGGCGGGATCGGGCCYGGTGAGCYKCGGGGACAGGGCGGGACCGAGCGCGGGGACAGGGCGGGCCCGCCGGTGCTGAGCTCGCCCCGCCGCTCTCCGCTTTCGCCGCAGGGTCGCCGCGGTGCCGGTGCTGCTCGGAGCCGCCGCCCTCACGGCCGCGCTGCTGCTCTTCCCCCGGGAGGGCGAGAGTCCGGCCCCGGCCGGCGCTGAGGAGGTGAGCCTGGGCATGAGGGGCCGGGCGGTCCCGGGGAGGGAGGAGCGGTGCCCCGGGTGTGCCCCGAGGCCCCGGGGATGGGCCTGGGTTGGTTCCCAGGGTGCCCGGAGGACCCAGGGATTGCCCCTGGAGACCGATGCTTGGCCCCAGCTCCTGCCCTGAGGCCCCGGGGATGCGCCTTTACCTTGGGAATGGCCCCAGATGGGTCTGTGACCCAGCGATGGGCCCCAGCGGCCATCCTGGAGCCCTGGGAATGGTTCTTTACCCCAGGGATGGGCCGCAAGGATGCYCTGAGGCCCCGGGAATGGGCTTTCACCTCAGAGACAGCCCCGGCATCATCCCCGATGCCCGGGGGGTTGCCCTGTGCTGCCTTTTTGCTCTCCTGTGGCTCCTTCTCGGGCACAGCCTCCTGCTGGCACAGGCTGTGTCGCTCGTGGAGCCAGTAACTATTAATTTCTGTAACTAAATTGCTGATTTACACACTGTTCCACCTGACCCGTGGGGTTCGGCTGCCCTCCTCCCATCCCCGGGGGCTCTGTGCAGAGATTGCACTCCCAGCTCCAGCAGCCTCTGCTCCCTCTCTGCCATGCCCTTTCCTTGTAGATTTCCTTCCGATTCTGCAGCCTTTCACTTTTCCCCCAGCTCTGTTTTCTGATTAAAGCCCAATAACAGCTCTTTAGCTCTCTTGTAGGTTATTGCCGTGCTCGAGCATGAAGCCACCTGCATKGTCAGGCACAGGGATCTCCCCCAGTTTTTGGATCAGGCTGTCTGAGCTGCCACCTTGAGCCCTCCCAGACCTCTCTGGGCTTTGAATACACAAAGTTTTGTGGCCTTTCAGGTGCCGTTTCCTCTGTTCTATTATTAATGCATATTAATTATTGCTCTTCTGGTTCTTGTTCTTTGTAAATCCCTACTAAAAGATACTTGTAACATTCTTTTCTTCTCTCTATGTCACATCTGACCCGCTTGTGTGGAGKTTAGGAGTGAGATGAAGGGCAGCCCAGCGCGTGTTTGTTGCCTGGGAGGCAAATGGAATTGGAAAGCTTTATTTTTTTACGGATCTTCAATTGGACTGGACCTGCCCTGCCTATCAATAATACATGACCTGGGCTTTCTGCACCAAAACTCTGCTAATTGGCTAATTAAAAAGTGAAACGTGCAGAAGGAGCCGGCGCTTCGCTCACCAGAGACTCTCTGCAGCAGCACCAGGGCTGAGCTAATGCGATGGATGAAGCTGAGCCGGGGCTGAGCAGAGCTCTGGGGGGTCTTGGGAGCAGAGAGAGGGATTTCATAAACAGCCTCTCCTCGCTGTGGGCTGCTCTTTGTGTCTTGCCTAGCTACCACAGCTTTTTGGTTTTAATTTTTTTTTTTTTCTTTCCTCACTATCTCCCTTCTAAAAGGGAATCAGGGCTGGAGGTTTGTGGCTGGGGAGAACTGCTTCAGGGCTTGACTCCTGTCTCTTCCCTGTGCTCAGTGCAGCGCTGCTCCACATTAACATTCCCAGTAGCTTTTTGCAGGGATTCTTGTGCTCATTTGTCGCACACCGTGCATCCCACAGAGAATGCCCGTGCCAGGGATGAAAAGCAAGGAGAGAAACCTGGGGGAGCCCCAGAGGTTCTCTTTTCCAGGGCGTGGTGTGCTCCCTCCAGGCTCCTGGGGCAGACCGGGGCTGTGACGTGCCAGGATCTTTGTGTTTCTCTTCCCTGCAGGTTGTGGACACCTTCTTCATTGGCCGCTTCATCCTCCTGGCTGTGATGAGCCTGGTCTTCCTTGGGTGCCTGTTCCTGCTCCTGATTTACCACCTCATGGAGCCTGTGTATGCCAAGCCGCTCCACAGCAGCTAGAGACAGCAATCTCTGCACAGAGGAAATCCTGATTTCATGGGGATAAACCAGAAAGAGAGACCAGGAGACTGTTCTGGAGGTGACCACAATGGTTTTTCTGAGCTCAGAAAGAGCCAGCGAAGCAAGTGAAGTCTTTGCTTCTTCTTAAAAAGCAAAGTTTAGTCTGAGCACGAGCCTGTTCCTCCCCAGAGGGTTCAAACCTCTGCACCTGCAAAGGTGTGTGAACCTCTGAATCCTGCTCTCGTTTACAGGAGAGCTGAGATGCAGGCACTTGGTGCTGCTCCTGATGCAGTGCATTGAACTGAACCGAGATGGTTTGTTACTGTTACCCACAAGAGATGGTTCCTTCCTGCTCCTTTTTCACTGTGGTTTAATAAAACTCTTGGAGAAATCCCTGACTCAGGCTTTATTTATTCTACAGGGATGTCAGGTTTGGCCATGCTGTGGTGGCAGTGCCCATGAGAATTGCCTTTTTCTGGGGCAGACGTGGGGGTTTGAGAAAAAAAAAGCCAAACAAACATCAGAGTGTGGGTGTGGATTGTTTGGGATGGTCCCTTGGACTGGAACTCAGGAGCTTTGGAGTGGGGAGTGAATAATGTGCAAAATGATGCCAGAACAGCAAATGGAAAGCTGCTCTCCCCAGGAGTGAGGGAAAARCTGTGTCTCACCTCCCTCCTGCCAGCCATGGAAAAACCCCTTGCTGATACCTGAGTGTTCCCTGCCTGGGAAGGACCCCCAGGTGTCACCCTGAGTGCTGCCAAAGGCTCGCAGTTGCTGCTACCCTAAAACTTCAACCCATTGCTGATTCTAGCACAGATCCTGCTGCAGCTTCTGGTCAACCCCAATATCTTCCCTGTCCCTCTTTTCCCTCTTGGGGGAGAAAACACTCCCTATGTTTTGCTATGGGGTTGAATCCCATTTTTGTCCCTATTTTTTGGGAGAAGCCCCACTGAAGCAGAGCAGTGGTCAGGGTCAATACAGCCAAAAACTTGASGGCAGAAACTTAGATTTTTATTCTTTTACCCGTTTTACAGACTTTTTTTTATTTTTCACTTTGAACTGAAGCCAATAAATTAAAGAACCGACTGGCTTTTTCCAGCCCTGTCCTGACAGCTGTCAGTCACCAAACAGTTTTTCAGGACATGAAAGACTGATAACTCAGAGCCAGSGGGCGTGGAGGTGATGCTTCCCCAGCAGAAAACGCCCCAGCACCCCAGAGCACTAACTCAGTCAGCTAAAAAATGTAAGTACAGTCCCAAAAAAAGCAGGGAAGAGGCATCTCTGCTTTCCAAACTGCTCAATCCCTTCCTGTCCCGATGCCTGTGTCCAAGGGAGCCGAAAAACTGTGTTAAGGAACACGCCGAGCGTTTATGCAACACAAGCACATTGGGGTCTCTTGGTGATTTTGATGTTACGCCTGAAACAAAATTCATATTTAATTCATCGTCTTAATCATGTCTATGAACACGGAGTTTGTCTGGCAGCTCCAGCTCTGTGCCTGCTGTGTTGTTATCCCCACTTCTGTGGGATGGTTTGGGGAGCCTCAGTGAGGCCACGGYGGCGTTTCACCAGGGCTTCAGTCCAACAAATGGGAGGGAAACCACGGCAAAAGCAGCTGGGGCACTAAAAACCCAACCCTGAAAGCAGAAATGTGAAACTTCTCCCCATTTTGCACTGTAATTAAACCCAAATAAGGGCTTTTTCTGTCCCCTTAAACTGTTTGTGACTAAAATGAGTMGAAAGCTGATAGTGCAGGAGTTATTTTGGGGAGAGCAGAAAGCCATGCTGCAAGAGAGACGTGGTAGCTCCTGCTCAAGGAGGCCATTTCAGCGTTTTCCCAAAAATCCCATTAACTGGGGAAAGGGCCTCATGTGCTCTCACCCCCACCAAGACATTTGGAGCTCCATCCTCATCCTTCTCAACCCTTGGCAGACCAGCTGGATGAACTCAAGCCGGGCTCTCTGTGTATTTATTTATTCTGGGGAGTTCTGCTCCTCCCCGCACAGGGGCTTTCCAAACGGTTCCTGTTTATTTTTGGAAAAGGAAAGACCACGTCAAGGAATTGGTATGAGCCGGAGCTGCTCCCCAGCCAGCCCCAAATGGTGATTTTTTGCTTCCATCCCCATCTCAAACCTCCAGCTCCTGGAAGATAACCTCTTGCTAGCACATCTGCCTCCGTCTAGCAGCCTGATCCTTTATTTTGGAATTAATGTGCCACAGGAGGGCAGGTTTGTCTTAAACCCCAACCTCTCAGTTGCTGGTGAGGGTTTCAGGACCTCGGAGGATACTCTTTGGGATCTCCTTTGGGCCAAGGAGCCCTGCTCCAGCCCAAACTGTTCCAGCCTTCCTCTTGCAGGATGAGAGAACCAGATCTGCCGTGTCCCGAGGTGCAAGCCCCATGTAGGCAAAAAATCGGGCTGAATCTCAGTGCTAAAAGATCCCATGTGTGCCAGGATGAGGGCAGACTGGCTGCTTTCAGGTCAGGTGGAAAACCAGCCCGTTTTCCCCCCTAAATACTCAGCCTGGCTTGTCAGAAATGAGCAGGGACGCTCCTGCACCAGGATGCCGGTGCCCAGCCAGTCCCAGGCTCACCAGCCCGAGGGCAGCTGCTCCCTCCTGCCTGAGGCCGGGCAGGGAGCAGAGCCAAAGCAGAGGTGGAGGGAGCCCGAGTGTCTGCAGGGGAAACTCCTCTCCTTGATTTAAGGTCCTTGGATGACGGCAATTCCTCATGTCTCACGCTGCTCTCTGCTGGCACTTAATTACCCTCACTGGAAAAACTGCCCTCAGATTTCCACCTTGACTTTGCTGACTTCAGCTTCCCTGCTGTTGGATCCTGATTTGCCTTTGGCTGCTAATTAAAAAGCCCTTCAGCCTTTGCCAGCTGCTCCTTGCATAGGTAATTACAGACCGTGCCCCAGCCACCTCTTCACCTTCCCAGCAGACCAGCGGCATTCCTCCAAAACCTGTGCGTACAACCTCTTCCCAATCTGCCTCCTGGTGAACGGTATTGCTGTGCTGGGGGGCTGTGGGGTCACCTAGAGAAAAACCCAAGCCTAAAGAGCCCAAACCAAACCTAAAGAGCCCATTTCAGGTGGGGTTTGTCCCATCACAGGACGGAGGTGGACACGTGTCCCTGCTCTCAGGGCTCGCCCAGCCCCTCGCTGCCATGCAGTGCCCAAGGGGCTCGTGGTGGAGGAAAAGCAGCAGCCCCTTATCCAGCAGAGGAGGAACAAGGCAAGTCRTCTTCCAGACTCCTCCCAGAGGATCTCAGCTCCATTTAAACAGTTTTTTGGCTAAGGCAAACCCAGGGGATCCACTCTCTGCCTTCCCGCTCACCCCTCAATTCCAAAGCTCGGTGAGATCTGGAGTTTTCTTTGGCATTTGGCTCTTTTTATTTTAAGCTTAAAACTGCCATGGGCTGTGTGCCCTCTCTCCTCGCTCCTGGCAGCGGAGCCAAGGCTGTTCAGACTTTCCAAACATAAGTGGGACACGGCCCAGGCCTAAATTTGTCCCGGAAAAATTGTAAGCAGCTGAAAGAACAAGCAGGAGAGGGGAAAGGCAAGAAAAAAAAAAAGGAAGAAAGTGGGGGGAAAAAACCCCAAACCAACTTGCTGTTGCAAAAAGCCCCCACGTGTGTCAGGACTTATGGGATTTTCTGCTTGAACATGTATTTCGAGGCCCCCCACAAGAGAATGGTCATCAAGCAATGTGAAAACTCCATCACACGTGCACTGGAAGAGCCGCTCTCAGCCCAGCACATGGATCTCTGCTGGGAGCGACGTCCTTGTGCCCTCAGAGGCCACACGAGGCCTGGGGACACGGCAGGGTCAGCCCTTGGGCTCTGCTGAGGACAGACCCTGGCTGACACCTCTCCCTGTGGCTCCAGCAGGATTTAGCCCAGCGGGATTGATATTTTCCTGGGAAGAAGGGCAGCTGGGGATTGTGTTTTTCTCTGCCTGCTCCATCGTTTTTCCTGCTTTTATTCCCAGGCAACCAGCGAGTTTCCAAGGCCCATTGAGCATCACTGGTCAGGGTGGAGCGGGCTGAAGGCCATCACTGTTTGGCCACCTCACACCTGCAGCTGCTGCTCTCCAAGCTGCCTGTTCCCCTGTGCCACTCCATCACCTTCAGAGGTTTACAGGGAGCTGATCCAGCCAGCTAACAAGTTTCCTCCTTCCCCCCCCCCCCCCCCACTTTTTTCTCCTTTGCTGATGAAATCAGCACTTAATAAAATCACATCAGGCCCAGATGTTTTCTCCCCGGGTCGAGATCCAAGGAGGTGAAGTCAATTAGAGCTCCAATTTATCCCAGGCATTCACAGAGCCCCCGGCACCGGGCACTGCTCTGCCCTGGGCACAGAGCCGGAGCCTGCCCRGGCACGATCCCTGGATGGCGAGGGACCGGAATCACATCCCTGAGAGCTCCTGGGACCATGTTGGGAGGAAAATGTGGACACACCGGGAGCAACTGGGATCAACTGGAAGGTACTGGAACCACACTGAGGGGACTGAGACCACAACTGGGATCACACTGGGAGCAACTGGGATCAACTGGAAGGTGCTGGAACCACACTGAGGGGACTGAGACCACAACTGGGATCACACGGGGAGCAACTGGGACCACACTTTGATCAACTGACAGAAACTGGGGTCATGCTGGARGCAACTGGGAGTAACCGGGAAAGACTGGGATCATTCTGAGGTAACTAGAACATTACTGGGGCAACTGGGAGTGCCTGGGAATGACTACGAGCATGCTGAGGGCAACTGGGATACACTGGGAGTGTCTGTAACCATACTGGAGGTGACTGGAACCACACTGGGAACAGCTAGGGGCAACTGGGACCACACTAGGGGCAACTGGGAGCGACTGGAACCACACTGGGAACAGCTAGGGGCAACTGGGGCCACACTAGGGGCAACTGGGAGCAACTGGATCTACACTGGGGACAACTGGGTGTGACTGGGACCATGCCAAGAGGGACTGGGACTATTCTAGGGGCAACTGGGAGGAACTGGGAATAACTGGAACCATGCTGGTGGCAACTGGGATCATACTGGGATCACAGTGGAAGCAGCTGGGTCCATGCTGCATGAGACTGGGATCACACTGGGAGTGACTGGAATCATACTGAGATTGACTGGGAGTGGCTGTGAGCAGCTGGCATAATACTGAAAGCGACTGGGGAGAAGTGGGAGTGACTGGGAGCATGCTGGGGMCTAAAATATCGGGGCTGAAGCTCTGTGGGTCGGATCCCCCCCTGGAGCACACAGCTGGCTGCACAGCTGGCCCTGGCTTCAGTCAAGTGACACTGGGGGGGCCTCTGAGCCCGGCCCTGCCCGGGAGCCTGCAGGGCTGGCAGCCAGTGGCACCTCCTGGGGCCCCTCCTAATTAGGAAGTGTCTAACGAAGATCATCAGCTGCCCACACCGACCGAGAGCAGCCACAGCGTGCGAACAGTTCACCATAGTGTGGGGGTTGATGCATGTTCTTCTTCTGGAGCTAAATGGTGTGATTTTGGAATGTTAATAATCAGGGAAAACGTTGGGTTYGGTGTTTTTTTCGCAGTGGGATGAGTCAAGGAGTAAACCCAGCTTAATTTGGGCTCAGCCCAGGGATGTTCTCTGTGTAGAATAAGCAGCGCTTTGTTGGTGAGGCAGCGCCTGAAGTGATTTGGCATCATCCTCCTGATCCAGACCCTGGAACACCAAGCATCTGGATGGGGCAGGCTCACAAACAAGAGACTGCACGTGGAGAAGAGCAAGAAGAGGGGTGTGATCACTGCCCCCTGTGAGGGGGGCTGAGCCCTGTCAGGACATGGCACAGAGTGGCCACACAGGTTTTGCACGTTTTTATTAATAAAACGGCCGATGGTGAAGAATTGACCCAGAAAACCGCTTGGCCAGGGCCCTTTGACTGCTCCTCGCCCCTGCCTCCTTTGGAAGCAAACCTGTGGCGGCAGTGAGCCCCCGGGGCCGTGCCCGAGGCTGCGCTGCAGCTTTGCCGGAGACGCCCGCGCTCCCGGTGTGCCCCAGCCTCTCTCCTCCCTCTGGGCTTGGGGCGGCTCGCAGGGGGCACGTCAAAACTCCTTAAACCTGCGGGGAGAGGAGAGAAGCGAGCGGCTGAGMGCGGAGGGCAGCGTTCCGCAGGCGTCGGGGTCGATGGTGGACACGGAGATGCTGCCAGAGATGGGAAGGGAAAACAGCTCTGCCCCATCTGCACCACAAGGAGGAGAAGCAGGCGCAAGGAGGAGATCCAGCCACTGTTTTGTCTCTGGCCAAAGCTGAAATATGCCCAAAAATCCTACGGCGTTTGTGCCTCTTCTCTGCAAGCTGCTCCAGAGACGCTCCCCAAAGCCCTCAAGACACTGCAGTATTTCCACAAACCGAGCCAGCTGCTTCCCCCGGCAGAAACCAGCTGGAATTTGGTGCAATCACAGACGCTATCAACCCCTCCAGGACAGTCCTCACCCTAACCAGCCCCGGCACAAGAGAGCGGAGCCCGACAGCCCTCCACCGGCAGCCGGAGAAGATTTGGGCCGCACTTACCGCAGCACGAGGCCCAGACTATTGATCTTTCACCTGCAAACACAAGACATAAGGGGCGAAATGTTCGCAGGGGGTCAGGGTCTGGCAGCCCCACTGCCAGGAGCGGCTGTGGCCCCCTCCTCTAGGTGTCACATGGGAGTGTTGRTGGCAATCAGAGCCAGGCCAGTGCTGATTTGGAGATTACTTATACACTCGCTGCAGTGATTCGGCTGCAGATTTGATTAGCGAGCCCTGGCTGCATGTAATCAAGCTCAGTAGCACAGGTGGGCAAAGCCTTTACATTCAGTTGTTCCAAGTGCATTAATCAATCCCAATCGATTGCGCATCTGGGCCAACACCTCCTAAGTCAGCCGGAGACAAGGATGCACTGCCCAGCCACATCCCCCTCTCCCCCCTTCCTCCCACCCCCCAACCCCCCCCCCCACTCTTCCCCAGCCATTGCAATTTGATCCTTTGATTCCCAAATCTTGATCTCGGCCCTAAATGATTGGGGGAGTGGCTATTTCTAGGCTGAGCCTGCAAAGTGAAACTCTGAATCAGAACGAATCAGGCTTGTGTTTGCGTTTAATCCTCAGGGCTCAAGTGGAGATACTTACACCGAGCTACTTCCCATCCATCACTGACTCTGTTAGCTGTACACTAGAGCTACAAAGACACAAGGACGCTGTGTTTAGCACCCCAAGTGTTTTTTGAGGTGCAGATGGCTGAAATCCCCCAGGTGCTGCCTTGGCTCGGGGTGGAAATATCTCTGTGGCCACAGGAGCGAGACATCAGGCAGATGGCCTCGCGAAGCCCGAGGCGATGCCCACGCGAAGATGCAGCAGCGACAGCAAGGGATAACAAACATCTTTCTGGAGCGGCAATGACACCGTGTTTTGGCATCGTGGGACCAGAGGCTGCCCCAGGTTGGTAGCTACGTACCCTCTCTGCCTCGCCATGTAGCCACACCAGCCACGGGCCTCTTTGACCATCACACGAGCAAGGAGCTGCAAGAGGAAGGGTGGAGGATCGCTGCAAGGCTGGTGGCACTGCAGCCTCCAGCCTTGGCATGAGTATTTCCATCACCAGGAGATCAGCTCCACAGCTCTTCCTAGCAAAGATCCTATGAACTAAATCTGTGCGAGGAGGAGGTTGTTGGGAAAAGCCAGGTGAAGGCAGAGGTTTGGAGTCGATACAGGCCTTTGCAGTTTGCCCTGTGCCCGGATGTCTTCTGAGAACCATCTGTGCCCTCCACCAGTGAGCAGGCAGCTAAAAGGGAGTGTGTGAATCCCCAGGGTGGAGAAAGGAGTCCTACTGAGGAGAGACCTACCAGACAAGCCAGGACATCAGCTGCTATCAACATGTAAAAGACATTATTCCAGCCCGTGGGAGAGATAAGYCCGGCGAGCAGCGGCCCCAGCGCAGCACCTGCGAGGGCACATGAGCCACATYAGCCCCTGTTCCCCCCGAGAGGGGACCGGGACACCCAGGAGCCAGCACCCCCTGGCCATACACACCAACGGATCCCGTGCCGTCGATGATGGCCGTGACAGTCGAAAGGGCTTTGGCATTTCCTTTGAGAGATTCATGGGTTCCCTGTAGGGATGGAGGAATAAACCATAAGGAGCAAAAGCAGCTTTGGGGTGCACAGCTGGCAAATCCCAGAGTGAGGCCGATGTCCCAGGCAGCAATTTCCATGTGTCAGACCCAGCCACGGACGGGAAGACCAAACTCAAATGCTGCCTTGCAACCAAACTGTGGCAAAACCTGGATCGCCAACAGAGGGCAGGAATTCCCAGGGGATTTGCCACCAAATATTTCCACTCTGCTTGTGCTCAGAGGGAGATGCAGCAAAGCTTAAACACAGTCATGTGGCCAAGGTGAAAAAGCAACAGGAAAAAACCTCTGCGTTTAAGGGAGGGTGCAGAGCGCAGCACCAGATGTGACAGCTCTGCCCTTCTCCRCTGGGCTTCGGAGGCATTGGAAAACAAAGGTAAAATGCAAAAATCCCAGCAAAACATCCCTCTGGGAAAGAGGGAACAGCCTCTGGGTGTGCAAGGGCAGAGTGGCGGGGTCTGAGGTGCAMCTCTTACCAAATCTGCCGACACCGCTGTTGTGATGAGCGCGTAGGGCCCATTAACCAGAGCACCACAGATGATCAGCATCGCTGCAGAGGTACCCRGGAAGAGATTAAATCTTTAGGTGCAGGGAGCAGCAGGACATTGGATCCATCATCCCCAGCCCGTGTGTGGACATCGCTGTCCCATGCATCCATCTCCTGTGCATCTTCATTTTCCCATGGAGATCCCACCCAGCAGGCAGTGAACGCTCATCCAACACCACCCTCCCCCAAATTCAGCCTAGGAGCCTGGCTCAGGAGCAGGAATAAAGGCAGRTGAATCCAGTGTCTTCCATCACCACTTCAGTGACAGGAGCAGGCTGCACCACGGAGCTCCTTACCTATTGATGTGCCAATGCCGTTCTGACCRACGTGGTTATACAGGAACAGCTGGAAAAGAGACAAGGAGAAGCAGTTGTGGCTATTCCAGCTGTTTCACCAAGCGTTTTCCTTGCAGCAGTACCCTGGGGATGGGATGGAGAACGTGGGGACCTGAATTACTGCTGGTGCCAAGCGCCAGCTGGGATGTGGGGGCTGAGTGCACCCCTGATGTCTGCATCCCCCTGATGAAATACCTGGCAGCTGGCAAACAGAGGTGCTGCCACGATTTATGGCCAGCGAGGCTCCGCCGCCTCCCACGGCTGCAGCCAGACGTTAATTTGCCCCCATGGTGCTACGGGGGCCGTGGATGTGACCCGGCTCCTCTGCTTCCCAGCGTGCTCCAGCGAGGCTCCCATCCCCGAGCCAGCCAGGATTGGATTACAGCTAATTAGCCACGTTGTGGAAGCAAAGCCAAATGAGCTCCATGCAGGTGCTTGGGAAGGACGTCCAGGCCAAGCTCCAGCAGAGCATGAGGCTGTTGGCATGGGGGCTTTTGGGATGAAAATCAGAAAGACAAAAGCTGGACCAGCTCGGTGGGACTCCCAAGGCTTTGAGCAGAGTTATGGCAGGATGGGAAAAAAAAAACCTACAGGGTTTTTTTAGTTGTCAAGGTCTCTGTAATCCCCTCCCAGCCCCTAGAGCTGGACATCCCTCCCAGGAACATCTGGGCACGTGAATCAATCCCAGCTCTCATCTCAGCCAAGCGCGTGACCAGCTTATCCCGGGAAACTGTGACTCAAAGGAGCCAGAGGATGGCAACCCCTCGTGACAGGGTTTGGGGCCCGCGTGACAGCTCACCATGGGAGCGGCGACCACCAGCATCACGCAGCACGTGGTGGCCCTGCCGCCAGTGTAGTCAGAGATGAGGCCGGCGAAGATCCCCCCTGCGAGAAAGAGTCACAGGTGTCAGTCACACCACCCCAAAGGCCCCAAATCCAACATGATGCTCTTTCATGCCCCATCTTCTGACCAGGATGCCCCCAAGGTTAAACACAATAATATCAGAGTGAAGAGATTTATCCCTTCCACTTCCTCCCTGCAGATGGTTTCTCAGCACTTCCATGCAGCTCTGGTCTCTTCCATGCTTGCAAAGTGTAGGGAAAGGAGTGCCTGAGCAAGCGAGACCTGAGGAAAGAGGCTGTGATGGTCATCAAAACAAATGGATGCCAAAATAAAATTGAGGGGTGTTTGCTGCCTGCTGAGTGCTGTGGACACTGAATAAACCTCTCCGGGGAAAGAGATGGTGTTGCCTGTAGGGGGGACCAGCCAAGCCTGGTCAAGGCCAGGATTGTCCCTAAATCATCCCTGATCCACCCCCTCCACCCCGGGTATGTCGACAAACCTAAAATACCCCCGACATCAAAGAGGGTCGACAGGTCCCCGGCTTCCTTGGCACCGAAATGAGCTGTGAGGGAGAAGAGAAGGGTGAGGAGATGCTTCCCTTGCAAGGCTCGCTCCCGCCTCGCTGTCCCCAAAACTCACCGATGTTGACAATGTAGAGGGGCAGCCAGTAGAGGAAGGTGTAGCTCACCAGCTTGGCAAAGAGCAGGCACAGGGAGAACTCCACCACGCCCTGGGAGGAGAGGAGGGGACATCAGAGGAGCCTGCTTCTCCCAGCCTCCTCCACATGGTGGGTTTTGCCCATTTTCTGCCCCGTGGACACTGTTGATGGTCTGAGCTGCTCTGGCTTTGCTCTTTCCTCCATCCCAGCACTCACAGGTATCCGAAGTGCCCCAAGGAAGCTGATGGCTTCGGGCTCCTCAGCTGGCTCCTTGGGGCTGTGGGAGTGATCCACACTGCTCTGGCCTGAGAGGCTGAGTGGGCCCTCGTTGGAGATGACTGCTTCAGGATCCTTCTCACTGATAGTCACTCCTCCAGGATCCTCGTCAGGGGCCATCTAAAAGCAAGCCGAAAGCAGGTGAAGTGGCTGTCACAGCTGGAGGAGGCTGAAACCCTGGATCTGCTACTGGGACATGACCCAGAGGATGCTCACAGTGGAAGAGCAACAACCATCCCCTGTGACAACTGAACATTGCTCCAATTCCTGCCATTACAGCCTGATGACCCAGTTGTACTCTGAGTGACACCCAGCCCAGGACAAGCCCGTTGGGAATCRGTGCGACTCACGTGATGCAGAGGTGGACTGCAGTCAACATCCTCAGGATCTGCAGGGAGAAGGAATACCCTGTGAGAGCCTGGACCAGCCCCACTCCACCTGCTCTCCCTCCAGCATCTCACAGGGGCTGGGAACCCCCAGGTCTAGGCTGCATCTCTGGGTACTTTCTTCCCCAGTAAAAACCCAAAGGACTTCACAGATATTTCCTAGAAAGACGGGCTCAGGAGTGACTGGTACAAGGGATCAGCCTGCCTGGACGACCCCAAAGGATGCTGAGCATCCCCGTGGTGGTCAGATTCAGATCCCTGCTAGCCACAGGTTGAAAGTAAGTATTTGGGATTGCCAAAAATGCTTCGAGTTGGGCAAGGTGGAAAATCCTATATATTACACTGGTTGTCTGCTGTGCCCCAGATCACAACACTCACACTCCACGAGGAAGAAGAAGCAGATGATGCCCATGGTGCTGATGATGATGCCGGGCACAATGAAGGACAGGCCCCAGGCAGAGGAAACCCAGGCGCCGGCGATGAGCGACCCTAAGATGTTGCCGACGGAGGTGTGAGAGTTCCAGATGCCCATGATCAAACCTCTCCTGGTGGGGACACAGCCAGGTCAGTGTCACTGGGGTGGCTGCCAGGGTCAGCAGCGACCAGGACTGGCATGGGACACATGGAGAAAAACTCACTTTCCTTTCCCAAACCAGTTTCCAACGCATGCCACGACCGCAGGCCAGCCGGTCGTCTGCACCAGCCCATTGCAGACCTGGCAAGAGATGGGGAGCATCACCCAGCAGGCACCAACCACAGCCACGGAGCCCTGCACTGTTTTGGGCAACTGGGCTCGAAAATAGCCACCCCTATTCCAAAGCTGTTAAGAAAACACTGGGTTTGTTTGGTTTTTCCCTGCTGGGACAATCCTGGAGCCATTTGCATTGTTCCCATGGCTAAACTGGGAGTGGCTGGTGTTGCCAAACCAGCTGCCCGCACTGCTCGGAGATGGGCACACCCGGTGGTTTCAACGCCCACGCCGTGCACAGCCAGGTTTTGCGGGGAGTGGAAATGCTCAGTGATCCCCTGCTCAGAAACTGGGCCACCCTAATCCCTGAAGGCCACACAAAAACTGGGATGAGGCCACAGTGATAAAGCCTGGACATCCTCCAGCACAACACACCTGCACAACGATGAAGTACCAGAGGACATGGATGTCCCAGAAGTAGCCGAGGCCGAAAAGTGCAGTGAAGAGCCCGCTCAGCACCATTCCCCCCGACAGGTAATAGCGCAGAGGGAGGCGCTCCCCAAAAATGCCACTGCGGAGAGAGGGAAGAGCACAAGAGAAGCTGTCACAGGGGATGCCACCGATGGGCATTATCACACTGAGCCAGTACCCAAATCCTGAGCGGATCCCTGGCTGCTTTCCTGTTAGCATGACCCCATCCCAACGGAAACCAGTTTCCGGCAGACTGGTGCAAACTGGTGTGTGGAAGGAAAGGCCCTGGGTACCTGATAAACATCCCAATGGCGTAGGCCACCAGGAAGGCATTATCCAGCGCCCCAAAAAGCTCCTTGTAGTTGTCCCCATCTGGAAAACAAGATGGGGGCTTGTTATTATTGAGGTGGCTTATTAGGGCCACCTCAGCCTGGCCCCCACCTTGTGTCCCCTCCCTGTGGCTGCTGGCTTGGTCTTGTCCCCCATTCCCAAAAGCCTCGTCTCCATGGGGGGTTCTGGGAGCATGGCCAGGTGCCATCAGCACTGGGACCTGGTCCTGTCCTGGATTTCACCACCCGCTGCTGCCCTTCGGCCCAGGGGCACGGGACAGACACTCACCACTTAATTACCTCCGGGTGCCTAATGAGCAGCCGGCCCCCTGCCAAACCCTGGCCACGGCCTGGTTTTAGGGAATGGGGGGAGCCCAGCTTGGCTGCCACGAGCGTGGGTTTTGGGGTGCCTGGGGGAGCTCAGCCTTACCAAAGGGGGCCCAGCTGCACCATGTGCTGCTGTTGGAGTCATTGCGGGGGTTCGGGCCCAAGGCCGAGCAGTTGGGGTGCAGCTGGCTCTGCAGGGAGAGAGAGGGGGTGAAATCGAGGTGCTGTCAGCACCCTCCTCCCCACGTGTCCTCTCCAGTTTCCCTGTCCCCACAGCTGTGGTGAGGCTGGAGCTCACCTTGACGATGCTGATGGGTTTTCGGGAGAGGTGGTAGCTGGTGTAGGAGAGGAAGGTCAGTACCAGAGTCAGCCCCCGATAGCTGTGGGAGGAAGGAAGAAGAGAGTTCAGGGTTTGTGGGACAGGGATGTGTGGCCTCAGCACCCAACGGGACTCTTCTGCTGGATTGGTGACCTAAACCAGCTCAGCCGAGCTGGTCAGGAAGTGAACAGCCCCCCCCAAAAAGCCCAGGATGAGGCTTAAAAAGATCAGCTGAGTTTTGTGGGGAGCATAAAGCAGAGTTTCCACCTCCTCAAGCAGTTATATCCCACCGAAACACGGGATGAGCAAGTGCCTTCCTGGTGTCACRAATGGAAACTGCGCTGATTCATCATCACTCCCAGGGCTAATCAAAGATAAGCTGGAAAAAAAAAGCAGGGGGCGGGATGCCCTAAGCAATAGCAGCTCCCCTTCCTCCACCAAATAGCCATTTCATCCTCCTTGCTTGGATTAAACACTGGGAAATGGGGGAGTCTGGGTTCAGGAAATGGGGATGCTGCTCCCATCAAAGCCGAGACATAAAGCCTGGAGAATCCCAAGTAGGATCTAGCACTCTCTGGAGCAAGATGGGCATCTCTGAAGGAGCTATCCTGCCTTCAGGAAGGGTTTTACGGCAGCACAGAGGATGCAAGTGATCAGGAGCAGCAGCACACAGACATGTCACGGGGTTGCTCCAAGTTTAGAAAAAAAACAACCTTTTTTTTGGTGGTTTTGGCCCATCCTGCTCCTCTTTGCAGTTTCACTTCTCCCTGGAGCTGCAACAATGACGGGAGCCCTGCAAATCCAGGGCAACCCCCTGTGCTGGGGTGCCGGCTCCAAGGCTGCACTGTGGCTGAGAAACTGCTGCTTCCCACCCCAAAAAATGAATAAACCACCCAAAACCACTGCTAGTGACTGCAGGGCTGATCCAACAGGAGCAGAGAGGCCACGGTAGGGAAGGGGAAGATAAAACTTCACGTGCAGTGCCTGCCTGGGCCAGACACTTGGGTGTTGGTTTTTTCCTTTTTACCCTATGTGTGCTGGCAGGGAAAAATCCAGCTGATGGAAAACCAGAGAGAGTGCTTGGCAATGGGCTTCCAAAAAATCCAAATATTAATTGAAATTAAACGGGCAGCGGGCCCATCACCTCGTCAAAAGAGAAGGCAGCGGGCAAGGTCTCTGTGTTGGCCACATCCCACTGAATTTTCAGCCCGAGGGCCTGAGATATCTGGAGGCTGGCTGCCCGTCTCGGGGTTCCCCCCCTTCCTGGGCCGACTTCAAAGCCCTGAGCTGCAATCGGTGTGGGCTGACCCCATCTCACAGTGGGTCCAGTGCCTGAGGGCCATGCTGGGTCCTGGGTGAGTGACCCCCAGTCCAGCGCAGGTCCCCGCCCCAGGTCTCGTCCCCATCCTGGTGCCGGTTCCCGCAAAAAGTGACCTGCGAATCCAAGTCTGCTCCCTGTCCCAGTGCCAGTCCCCAGACAAGTGGTCTCCAGTCCAGCGTTGGTCCCAGTGCCGGCCCCCATGCTGGTCCCAGTCCGTCGGTCCGGGTCAGTCTCCATCCCAGTGCTAGTCCCTATGCCCAGGGCCAGTCTCCATCCCAGTGCCAGTCCCTATGCCCAGGGTCAGTCTCTATTCCAGTGCCAGTCCCTATGCCCAGGGCCAGTCTCTATCCCAGTTCTACTTCCAGTGGTTGCCAGTCCCCAGTGGAATGACACCCCCTCCTCCCTAACCCAGGGCTGATCCCCGCACCGGTTCTGGTCCCCATCCTGGTGTCGGCTCCTGTGTCCAGGGCCAGTCTCTATTCCAGTGCTGCTCCACGAAAGAGTGAACCCCGTTCCAGAGACTGTCCCTGTCCCGGTGCCGATACCCTCCCTGCCCGATGTCAGTCCCTGTCCCGGTGCCAGTCCCGATCCCGGCGCCGGTCCCTTTGTCCCGAGCCGGTCCCGATTCCCGTGCCGGTCCCTGTGTCCAGGACCAGTCCCGATCCCTGTGTGCAGAGCCGGTCCCGCTCCCGGTGCCGTCCCCCCCGTCCCGCTCYCCGACCCCGCTCACCGGCTGTCCCGGGGGAGGGCGCGGAGCAGGCGAACCCCGGGGGCGAGCGCTGCCCTCATGGCGGGCGGCGGCGGCGGCGGCACTCGGGCACCCCCCGGCTCCTTTTCACCGCCCCCGGGGCCGCCGCTCCCGCCCCGCCGGCCTCGGTCCCGCCCCGGCCCTGCCCGGGCACAGCCCCGGCAGCGACGGGTGAACCAGGCTGTCCTCGCTCCCCCTAAAACAAAAATCCCCTTCAAATCCGGCTGGAACGAGGGAACGGCCGCGCTGGGCAGTGGAAGGCGGCCAAGCCCCGAAGGGACCGACACAAGCCCGGTTCATATCCCCCGCGGGGCTCTGTGAGCTTCCCCAGATGCTGTTTATTTCCAGCAGAAAAAACTGGATTTAACTTTTCCACTCCCATTCCCAGTAACCCCCGAACAGGCTTCACTGCCCTGATATTGACTGTGCTACCCCAGACATGCTTTGGGGTCATGGCCAGGGATTTGGGGAGATCTCCTCTCACCCCCCCCACCCCCCTCTTTCAAAGTATCCCGTTGATCCTGCTAGGGGCAGATAGAGGATGAGGAGCAGCAACAGCTTTATTTATTACTTTAACTAAGCCCCGAATCAGCCCACAGCCCCTTTGGGGATCCCTCCAGAGAGAGAGGAACAGGGGTCCCCAGGGCCTGAGCAAGCCTTTGGGGACCTGCCAAGGAACTGCTTGTCCTCATCTGCCCGAGAGCTGAAATCAGTTACAAAAAACCCATTTGCAGCTTTAGCCCTTTGCTTCCCTGCCCCGTCACAGGGCAGGTCCTGCCCTTTCCAAACCCACTCCAACACCCTGAATTAGGACCGCAGCACCTTCCCCTGACGCAAACAGCTGTTAATAAACAGCATCAGCCACCACGGATCCCTCAGTGAATGATTCTCCAGCAGGAACCGAGGAGCAGTCCCTGGCTCTGTGCCACCTCTGGACCGGAGGTGGGTTTGCTTTGTGCCCAATGGGATGGGAACAGGGAAAAGAAATGATCCGGCACGCTTGGCCACCCATCCTTCCTGCCACGGTTAATATTGGAGAGGGCGGCCAGCAAGGAGTAAATATTAATGACAGGGTATGGAGTAACCTCTGCCCAGGACCACGTTACCCCACCACAGGCAGTTTTGGGAAAACCCATCTTGCTCCAGTCACCCCTGCAAAGGGCTGCAGAATTTTTTTACTAGGAAAATGCTCCTTTCTGCAGCAAAGTAGAGGCTATAGGAGCATGGGTCAGGTAGGAAGCTGTGTGGGTGTTACTGGAAAAGAGGTCCTCACACAGAAAAGAAGGAGGGAACAATAAATAGCTGGTTCTGGAAGGTGATCCAAGTGGCAAGGGCTGGCAGAAGCCCTAGGAAAAGGGAGAGAAGGGAGCAGAGAAAGGTTAGAAATCCTCCCCTAAGAGATACTGACCCCTGGCACCTCATTTTTCCTCCTTTCACACCTCAAATGAGACAAACAATCCTTGAAAACAGTTTATTCCACAGTGAAATGCTGGAATGCAAGTGCCTGCCATAAACCAACCCCACAGAGCAATCGTCTCCACCTCGACCATCGCCCCGGCCAACTGCACACCTGGAGCAGAGTGGGAGAGGCACAGCACAAACCGGAGCACACAAACCGGGAGAGCAAAGGTGACGCCGTCCTGGCAGCTGGTGTGGAGGGACAGGCAGGACACGGCACAGCCCCRCTCCCTACTCACAGCAGTCGCTGGGATACGGAGCTGCCTCGGTCACAGACGCTTCCCCGAGCGGGCACAGAGAGCAGCCAAGTCCCGGAGAGGCCGCGTGGCTGCCTGGGCACAGGAGGAGATCACCGAGTGCAGCGCCTGGCTGTAGGCTGAGCGGGATGGGGACACAGAAATGATGTCAGGGCACCAGAGTTGCACTTATGGTCCGAAACTGGGCTTGGCTCTAGGCTTTCACCAGAGCAGAGAGACAGCAATTGGGGTTTAAGGTAAATCGACATGCCTGTAGTTTTCCACACACCTGTTTGCACACTCGGCATGCTCCCAAAYATAAAGCAGTACACGAGCCAAAGATTATTTTATTAACCCCAACGTCTCCGTTTTCCCTCCCAGATGACTCCCAGTTGCCCAGCCAGGTACATTCCCACGCCGTGCTCAAGGTCAGAGAGCTCCATCACCTAAGGAAGGCCCTTTCCACACACCTTTGTGCATCCTCCCAGCAGAATATTCAGCATTTAAGGCAGAGGGCTCTGTGCCCCTAATGAGATGCTCTGCAGCATTTTTTGTGTCCCCAGCCACACGTGGCCATGTCACAGCTGTGTTATTTAACACATTGTAGGGGCTGGTGCCTTGCCAAGGATGCCACAACACTCCCTAAGGGACAGAGGCTGGGTCAAGCAGCAAAGCCTTCCCTCTCCAGTCTATTTGGAGGAGCATCTCTGCACAGCAGCCCAGGGGCATGGAAACACCTATCCTGGTTTGATTTCTCCCTGTGTAATCAGGCCCAGATGTCTCCTCTCTGGAAGCAGGCACTCCTACCTTTGTGGTTTTTGTAGAAGACGCAGTTATTGGCACAGGTATCCGGGTGGGAATCCCAGAAATCAGACCCACAGGAACACAGYGGGGGCAAGTCGATGTTAGAGAGTTTGATTTTCTCCCTCATCTGGGCTCTCAGAGCTTCCACATACCTGCAAGGGAYCAAGCATTCACCTCTGCCAGTGACACCCGGCTCTGCACGAGGAGCGCAGACTGGCTGTACCTTGTGTGCTCCTTATCCCGCTGCCGTCTGTCCCTCACTCTCCTCTCCTCCAGCTGAAGCTGGGCCAGGGCTTCCCAGGTTCCCTCTCCTGGGGAGAGTTCTCGCTGCTCAGCCATGTCTCGCATCCTCTGCTCCTCTTCCCGGCGCAGATTCTCCTTCTCYCTCTTAATCCTGCAGGAACACACGTGCTTAGAGAAGGAGCTTCCCCATCCCAACCTCCAATCCTGGCCAGTCCCCAACTGTGAGGTCACAGCACAGGAATCTGGATGATGCTGCTGCTTTCAAAGGCAAAAGGAATTCTGCACTAATCACAGCATTAAATACAAATAAATACAAATAAATACAAATAAATATCTTTGCTTAAAGCATAAAATGGTGAAAAGAGCTTCCCGAGCCTCGATTCCTCCCCCCATATGGCAACACCAGCCTGTGAATGCTCTCCTGCCCTCAAACTCTTCCTGCCTGCCTGTTTTCTCACCATCATGGACTTCCTCTTTCAGTTCCGTCCTGCATCACATCCACACGTGCTCCTGCCACCTCCAGTTCCCCAGAGCTGCACTTCTGTCCTTAAACCAAGGCTGGACTCTTCAATACCCACCAGAAAGGACCAACACCTCAGCTTCCCATTGTTTCTGATGATGAGGCAGCTTGGATCCTTCCCTAAGCAGCTTCCAGGACAGGGAAGCGTGACAGGGCTGGATACAGCACAGACACGCCACGGATCCCAACTTTACTCCAAAACAGGATTTAAGATGTACTTTTAACYAAGCTTTCCTCTACTTCCTCAATCTCCCTTGCACCTACACGGCCCTCCAGCCCTTCAGTGGGACCTGGGTTGTGTAATTCCCACCAAACACCAGCAGCAATTGCAAAGCACAAAGACTTTACACCAAAGCATCTGACATTTTATTCCCAAATGCAACAATGTGTCCCAGGCCACTCCTTGCCAGGGGGCATTTAAACCAAAATCAAGGCTGGGAAGAAGCCATGGGAAGGCAGTGCCATGGGACATTTCAGACCTTACTTCATGTAGGGGGTCAAATCTTTACGTCCAGAAGGAAAGTGCTGAAGTCGAACTTCTCTGGTTGAGTTATAAACTCGGCAATGTGTTTTAAATGAAATGTAGAACTTTAAGTACAGCACCATAAATCTGCTCCAGAAACTGAGGCCAAGGCCAACTCGGGGCTTTACACCTTGTAATTCTCTTTAGAAGAGCTCACCCACCTCTTCTTTGCACACATTCCAAGGGAAAAAAATAATAATAAAAAAGGTATCACACTAACTAGGAAGTCCCTTGGAGCCTTGCCAGCATCCAYAGGGTAGGACAAGCTCTCCGAAGCTCCCAAGTGCCATTGGAATGTCAGGATGTGGCTGGAGGAGCACTGCTTTAAACTGGCAGTTTTTCCCAAAAAAAAACCGCCCATGAAAATCCTGCCCTGGGGTGCCTGTCCTGCTCCCCCAAAGCCTGATCACAGAAGAGCCAGGATGGTCAGATTTAGGTCAGTTCATTCAAAGGAAAGCCAGGAAAAAACCAAAAATTAGAGGACCTTTCCTCTTTTGCTGTGAATTTGCAGAGCTCCTCCTTAACGAACCCTTTCAAGGGAGAAGGTGAGAAACCCTCAGCACAAGTGATACTTTCACACAGATACCAAGTGTTCAACTCTGGAACAAATGCTTGGAAATCATTTTATTACACTGTATAAGTTTTTATGGGTATGAGGGTGAAGGGTCTGATACTAAAAATGCCAGGGATAATCACAGCTTAACCATAATGATGTGACCTCACCCCAAAGTTTCTAAACACACACTTGGGTTCCCACAGTCATGGTTTGGGAAGCTGCACCTCTCACAGCCCCATGTTTTGGCTCCCAACTCCTAAACAACCTGCACCGGGACTTGAAAACCAGATAGAGAAGTGCTAAAGGACTCAACATGGCCCAAAGGTCTCYCTTGAGGGGTTGGTTGTGTGAATCCCACCCCAGGGGGGTTTACAGGTCAGTGCCTGGTTCACACCAGACAAGCTCACAAGACTTTTTCAGCCTTCCAAAGGACCCTGTCCTGATGGAGGAGGTGACCCCACCAGCTGCACAGACTCACTGGGCAACTCTCTGCYGCCTCTCTCGCTGCCGCTGCTGTTCCCTCACGCGCTCCCGCTCCACGGCCATGAAGAGGCGCCGGCACCGCAGGAATTCGCTCTGCCGCTTCGGAGAAGAACAGAAGGACATTTGGGAAGGATGTCGGGGATAAATATTGAGCAATATCAGTGCTCAGCTTCATTTCTAGAGGATGGAATCTCGCTCTTTCCCTAAAAGACCCTCAAACATCTCCGAGTGCACGTGACCCAGGACTGGGAAGCTGGAGAGGTGGCACTCAGGTAGGAAAGACCAAGTCATCTAGAAGCATTGGAAAGCTTTGTACCAGCATCCCTCCACTGAAGCTTCCTACAGATGGAAGCTCTGCCACCTGGCAAAYTCCTAAACTCTCACTTTGCTGAGGGGAAAAGAGCCAATTCCAACTTCAACCCATTTGAATTTGGATCCACCTGGACACGGGTGCTCCCCAGCAGCTCACTGGAATCCTGTATCTCCTCCAAAAGATGAATGTATGGCACCAAGCTGGAATCTCTACATGCAGGAGAACCACAGAGGTGGCAAAACCACTGCTGAGACAAATCCAGGGGCCCTGCAGGGAAGAATTCCCATCTGAATACTCAAGGTTTAGTGTCTGGGCTTTGGCTGATCCCACTGATGCAGAAAGGACAGGGAAACCTCCTGGCTGAAGCTCACATCAAAAGCCCTCTTGCTGTGGGGTACAAAGATAGTTTGAGCTCCATGACTCCCAAAATATGCATAGATTAATGCATAGATTTTTTCCTCATGAATGCCAAAACCTTTGGGCTGAGTTTGTCCACCTCACTCGGTGGAGAGAGACCAGCACAGCTGGAGATAAAGGAGGAGGAGGAGAGATCACCAGGCTGCCAGTGAAGAAAACCRGATGGAAAAAACCCAGGCAGAGGAGAGTGCTGCAAAACCAGTTATCTTGGATGGATCAGAGCCAAGGAGATAAAAAGCAAGGGGAAAGGGAACGGCAGGGTTAGAAGGAGCAGCCTGAGAAGCCCAGCTGTTGTCACACTGGCGAGAAACCACAACCATATTTGGGATCAGTTGGTTGGAGAACACTTTTAAGGAACAAAAACCATGCGAATTGTTCAGAGTTTCACATTGCAAGCTGCAAAAAAGGTGAGAGAAGGAGAGGGAAATGTTCCTCTTCATGGCAGGAGGAAGCAGGAAAATAAAAGTCATTGGCTTTAGGCATCCAAGACAAACATCATCACTCTGTATCACCCAGATTAGCAGGAGCCAAACTGTTTGGGACACAGGCTGGAAGGCCTCACTGTGACATCATCCACTGGCATCAGGCCTGCAGGCTGGGCTTGAGGCTATCCCCAAAATCAGAGAAACCTTTATATTCCAGCCTTGTATCTAAACAAGATAAAGTTGGCTTTGTTATTTCTTTCTTTTTGGTTTTTTTTTAAAGCATTTTTGGCAGCTTCTTGGGCTCCCTGCAACTACAGCAAGCGCCCCTTGGTTTTGCCAGGTAGAATGAATGGAGCCTGTTTCTCCTTCAAACTTTTGGTGTTATTGAGATCCCAGATTTYGTAGGAGGAGGAGGTAACAGTTGCACTTAGTCACAACAGATTTTAAAAAATAACCTGGTAGCTTTGCCCAAGACCTGAGACACCACCAGAGCTGACAAACTAAACCCAGCAGGGGTTTCATACATCARAGCTCCTCTGAGGCTTCCTATTTGAGCCAGCAGCATTCCCAACACCCAATCCCTTTCAAACAAAACCACAAGGGCTTGGCTCCCCTGGACAGACCTGCTTCCTGGTTTCCTCTTGGTCAACACCAGCCCAGAGTTTGAGGGGAGGTTGGTATTCAGTGTGTGGCCTCCCAGGAGGCTCGGGCAGGCTCGAGTCCTTCACCAACCCATCATAGACCTGAGAGACAATGGAAGGGAGCAGCATCAGCATGGCCACAGTTAAGTTCCTCATCTTCCCCCAGCAAAATGCTCTTCACTGGAGGCAGGGCCTCTGTGTGATCCCTACAGGCCTCACTGGGATGACCCACCAGTGAAATGGGTTTTATCTGGGGTACAGGTTGGCCATGAACAGGAGAGATGTGCCACATCTTGACACAAGGGTCTGAGCACCAAAGCTTTGTCAAAACACCTCTAAAGATATCCTTGGAAGAGGGTTCTGGTTTAGTTTAAATACGGATGCACATCTCCCCATCCCAAACTTCTATTATGAACTTTGAGAAGTGTGGAACAAATAACTAAGTGTAAGGGGAATTCCACAGCCAACATCTCCCAAAACCTCAGTGTAAACCTCAGCATAAACTTCCGCTGTCTCCCCTGCTCACTTATCTGCCCAGCCAGCATTTCTGCTCCAAGCTGGACTAATCCCCAGCCAAGGCTGGGCACACACCACCACAGACATAAAGCCTTTGCCAACCACCCCAGGTAATCGGGAGGAACCGTTTCCACCCCCCAGATGCTCAAAAAAGCTGCCTGAAAACAAAAGAGGAAGGATAAGTACATCAACCCCTCCTCAGGCAGCGCCTGCCACCCCCAGGCACTGGGATTGCCACAGCCACCTCTGACACAAAGCTTTTCCCCCCCCCCCTTTTCTAGGAGGTTTCTGACTGATTTGATCTCTTCCACCCTCGGGTCTTTCGGCGTGGTCTGAGCATGGCTCTGGGTATGGTGCGACTGCACGCCCTCGGTTTCAGCTTTCGGCCGGGCAGCTGCCAACCAGCATCACAAGCAGGCAGGAATCAAACCCTTCGAGGCCACAACTGTACCTGAAAGCAGGGAATGGCAGCACCAATCTCACTGAGCTCCAATACTGCCCCGAGGGCTGTAGGCTTAAGAGTTAAGCAGGCCTGAGGGAGCAACTGCTCTATTCCAAGAGCAGCCTCTTCTAGATACCAAAATAAATCTAATTATCTGTACCTCTTAAGACCACCTTTGCATGAGTCTTACATTTTTTAATTCAATTTTGACGTAGAAGTCATCGTCCTGCCCAGTGCCATGTGCAGCTGTGCCCTGCTGCAGCAGCTCAGCAGGCAGATCGTGGTGTCCCGCCAGCAGCAGCTCCTCACTCTTGTCCATGGGCACGGCAGCTGCCAGGCAAGGCTCTGGTTTCTGGAGAAGGGAGGACAGGGGTGTAAACATGGAATTGAAATCTGGCTGCTCTGGTGCCAAGGGAAAGCTGAACACCCTCAGAGCAGCTTTAACACGAGGCTGTGTGTGCTGTCACTTGGATGTGATCTGGCAGCGCCATGTGTTCAGCAGCACCATGGGGCACCAGAGCTGGCAAACAGGAATGTAGCAGGGTGACTGTGACTACGCTCTCCCCAACTGCAGAAGCAGAGGGACAGACGTGTGGGGTGAAGGGGAGGCAAGGCAAAAACCTCTCCAGGCACTGTTTCACAGTGGCAAGGAGCTGGGATCTCTGAGCGACACCCGAGTGCAGAGCATTCTCCTTCAGATGGGAAGTGGGCAGGCTCCCCAGTGGCAATCCACAATATTTTGAGAGGCAGCAGATTGTTTCCTACAAACTAAAGAATCAAAATGCCAGAAGCAAGCTTGAAGCCAGGATAAATTTTTTTCCCTTGCTTTTTTTTTTTTTCTTCAGCATGGTGGGAAAGGAAGAGCAGGACTGCTGACAGAAGGAAAGGATGGATCCGTAGGAGAACAGACCATGCCAAGAATTCCTTGATATGGCTCTGCTGCTTGTTTGGGAAGGACAGAGAATAGCCTGGAGTCAGTCTGAATACGGAATTATTTGATAGGCACAGGAATTACTCCATCAACCCCATTATGACAGATACATGACAGAATAGCTGCTTCAGTGAGGATAAGGGAATGGAGGGGAAGGGTTATTGCTTTGGAAGGTTGCTCTGGAGCACTAAAGGTATAAAAGTCATGAAACTGTGGGAAAACACCATCAGTTTTGTGGAATAAGACACTAGGGAAAAGAATTTGGGTGCCGCCATGCTGGGGAGCTACAGCAGTCCACCAAACCCTGAAGGCAAAGACTCGGTGAACAGGATGGGTGTGGAACACTGGACAGGTCATTTCCAGGCAATTACCATTTCGGTATCTGCTTGGGAAAGCAGGCAATTAACTCTTTGGATGCTTTTGACCTCAAAAGAAATCTTGAGGGGAGAGAGAAAGAGCAACAATTTTAGGAACATGGATTATTGATCACGGGGAATGCGACACTTTACAGAGAAAAAGGAAAAAGAAGAAAAATGCAGAAAACAGGACTGAAGGAAAGAAAAACATTTCAGCCAAAGGTTTGCTTTGAGCTAGCAGCAGTGGGGAGAAAAATGCTGGGACTATTATTGGGAAGAAAAAGTCAGGTTATTCCTAAAAGCTGAGGTTTTTAAGGAGGATGGACCTGCCCTGGGTCACTGCCAGGAGCAGCAGCTAAGGTGCAAACAGCTCCCTGAAATCTATGGARGTCCAGATTATCAGAAAAGGGCACAAGGTGTGTCTTTCTTTATTTAAAGGAGGGGAAAAGGAAATACCAAATAGAAGATTTTAGCCTCAAGAGTTTAACTGTGACTTTTGAAAAAACAAGAGGAAATCACCTTGCAAACTGCCTGTAAGCCAGGAGAAAACAAGATAAGCAGCAACCAGCATAAATTTGTCAAGAGTGAGTCAGGTCAGGCCAAGCTGAATGTCTCCTACAACAGAAGGAAGAGGCCTCAGGCAAAGAGCAGCAGAAGACTCTGGGGTTCAGCTGAGCTCTTGCCGTGGCCTAATTCAACACTAGGGTAAAGCAAAACCTGTTAGATGGAAGTCTGATGTGGGATGTGCAAAACCGATTAAAAACATGGCCCAGATTTGGTCTCAGGAGTTCATTGCACAGAAATAGGGTAAGAACTATGTGGGCTCTGCTCTTTGATTTCATTATCGGCCTGGATGAAGAAAGAAGCATCTTGATTAAGCTTCTGACCCCATTTGCACTGTGGAAGTATTGGGTGAAAAACCCATGGGTTCAAACCAAAGAAATGGGCTGGAACACACAGCACAAGGAAATCCAGGGAGCACAAAAGCAGAGGCAGCACTACCAGGGGGGTTTAAGTCCATGGTTATGTCTGTAGCAGCCTGTTGCACCTGAAGAGAAGGGAACAYGCTGCTGTCCTGCCAGGCTGGGAATATGCCAAACCTTCATACAGGGAGAGATTCAGATTAATATTGGAGCTTTTTTCTCCTCATATATCATGGAGTAATAAAACAGGGAAATGCAATAAATCACTATATTCGTCCCAGAATAAATCACCCAGGGAAGCTGTTAAACTTCCTTATGTAGATTAAATGTAGCTGCAGTCAGGCCGGGGTGGGAGGATGACCCCAAACCTCTCCCAGTGTTTCTCACTGCTGTGAATGACTTGCCCAGGACTCCCACGGATCTCCTGTAACCCTCTGGCTCACCTGGGCAGTGGCTCTATTATTTATGTGAGGTCATAAATCAACCCATCTCACCGAATGCATTGAGGGCTCAAACAAGAGGGGTGTTTGGTATTGGAAACAGGTAACGAGGTTTTTGAGCCCATAATTATTGTGTTTCTCTGAGTCCTATTTGCAGAGCTGACTGACTTCATCAGAAATCCAAGAGTACATAGAAGAGGAAGAGCCAGACCAGCCCTTCTGTAAAGGGTAGTTTCTAGATAATCAGCCAAGATCTACTTCACCTTTGGTGAACCTGAGAAAGAGAAGGGAATGAAGATGTACAGGATGGGCAGGAAACTGGCTGCAGAGGCAATAAGACAAAACACCAGGCTGGGTTGCTGCTGGTGTTCTCCAAAGTACATCAGTTTAAGAAAGGTCTTGGCATAGAGACTGGGATAATAGCTACAACACGAAGGTGTTCTTGAGAACTGGAGGAGCAAAATCAGAATGAAATTGAGCAGAGCAAAAGGTGGGACTGACCTCCTTCCATGCACTGCTTCGAGGAAAGCAGCTGCGTGCCAACCATTCACAGCAGAAGCCAGCCTCGGGTGAGGAAAACCCTCCAGATCTTTGCCACCCACACAAAACAAGGGATTGAAGCAATGGAAAGAGTTGTTGAGGTCTGAAGAAATAAAGGCACCTGAAGGGAGGGCTGGTCATCACATTCCTCCCAGATACCCAGATCACAATCTCAACCTTTAAAACTCTTTTTTGCATTCTTGAGTTCATCTCAGAGATGTTTTCATACACTTTATCTTGCTGCCTTCTCTGAAATGGGTTACCCCTGAGGTGAGTCAGGAAAGCACAATTTATTTCATTCCTGCTGGAGAAACTTCCTGAATTATGCTTTGGATTTGCTAATTAGAGCCAAACCTTCAGCAGTTTGCAAGGTGATTCCTCTGCCCTCACCCCGGGCAGCCCTGGCTCACCTCCAGCCTCCAGGTGCCGGGGGACACAGTCCTGGTCCTGCGGGACGCCAGCCTGCGCCGAACCTGCTTCACAGCCCTGCTGAGCTGTGCCCAGAGGGAAGGCAAAGAAAAGACAGGACAAGTTCAGCTGCAAGGAGAGATCTCCCAATCAGTCTGCTCCAGCCAAGGAGCTCGACCAAGGCAGCACAACCCGACACACAATCAGCCAGGGGTCTTTCAGAGCTGCCCCGAGGTACTGAAATCCTGATCCAAGCAACTCATCTGCTCCCAAAAAATGCTGCTGAGACACCAGATCCCCAGTTTTCTTGCTTGGTATCCAGCCAGAAGTGATTTTCCAGCCCAAGGTACTTCAACTGGAATGCATCCCATGGTGCTTCAACTGGAATAACTCCAGCTCCTAGGCGAGCACACAGGCTTTCTAAACCACCAAATGCACCATAAACATCACTATTAAAAAAAAACCCAAAAAAAGCTTGAACAGTCCTGAAGGCAGGTTTTCCCAGATTTTGGTCTGCACGAGACAAGCTGCAATGAGCTGGCACCACCTAGTGCCAACTCTGCGCCAGGACACGGCTGGGAAAACACCGCGCCTGCGAGCAGCCAAACCAGTTCAGCCACAGCATCCTGGACGAGCCACCCAGCTGGATGCTCTTAGGAGCAGCACAACACTCAGGGTGACAATGCGAGCTAACGTTTCACTCAATATCTAAACCCAAATATTTGGGATGTGCTGTAGAAGAAAAAAGGAAACATTGCCCGTTGTCCATTTCAAACACTGAGGATCCAAAGTGCTGAAAAGCAGCGATGGAAAGGCAGGAGGGGCACAGCTCACCTCGGCAGCTTGGTGCTGGAATGGCTCACTATGCTTCTCTTCCAGCTGCGCTGGAATGATGATGGGAGCAGGGAGACTCTGGAACAGGCACGTGTTCTTCCAGGGGGTCGAGTACTGCACAGCAACGCAGCTCTCCCTCTCTGCCTGCCAGGAAAAAGCCACGTGGGATCTCCAACCATGACCCGGCAAGATGTCAGCCGTGGTAACATCCCACCACCCTTGGGTGAAATTTCTTGGGAGGGAGGTTTTGGCTCTCCATGCTGAGAGAATACAAAGAACCATCAGGCTCTTTGGGGCTGAGGGCATTTGTGGGCTTCCCGCTTGGAGCTGGCAGAGTTACCTGAGGCCATCCCTAGTCAGCCATGGAAACAGCCCGAACACCCCAAGGGTGGCCAAAGCTGGTGACATCTCAGTGCATTCTCTTTTCTGCCACAGTCAGATCCTGGCAAGTCTCCCCAGCACTTGTTTGAGAGTAGAAAGGATTAAATATATTCACGGGATAATCCAAAACAAGCCCATGGGGTAAAAGGGAATGTGGAGACAGAGGGAAAGTGTTGCTTGAAAACTATTTGGCTGCTCTGGAAAAGGGATGGGAAAAGAGACAGCAGAAAAGCTGCTTTGCTTCAAATGCAGCCAGGAGACATCCAMATCACTCCCAACTCCTGCCTGGCTGTTTTTTAACTCCAGGCAATTCTGCAGAAAGCTTCAGGACTCTGTTCTGCTGTTGCCTGAGGGAGCCAGCAACCTTTCCCTGCAGAGGCTTCAAAGCACCTCCAGCACCAGATGAAGCGTGGCGTTGACCCAGTCTGCCTGGACATTGTTTGCCACCACAGGGTCTGGAACCTCAGATTTTCTCACTTTTTCTCCTTAACACCTTGACTTAAGCTCCAGTGTTTGGATTTTTCCCCGTTGATGTTGGGTTTGGAGGAGTTTCTCCTGACAGAGCCTCACTTACTGCTTCAAAGGCCTTCTGCAGCTCCTGCCTCCGGCGCATCCTGACCTGCCGGTTCACCCGCTGCCTCACCTCGCCCTGGAATCTCCTCAGGCTGGCTGCCTTCTTCCGCTGCTGCTCCTTCAGCTCCTCCTCCACCCGGAATGCTGAAGCCTGGGACAGGTGGAAGCAGATTTCACCAGGGTTTTGCTACGCTGTAGCATCAGAGCAGTTTGTATCCCTGTATCCCCTTTTCCCACACCTGGAGCGACCAGGCAGACAAGCAGCACCCAGAGCCAACTTCATGTTTTGTTTCAAAATATGTAGAGTAACAGCTTGGACAATATCTACTGGGTTATTATGGGCTGGACTGAGTCTGACTAGTGATAGGGAGCATGCGCACCTCTGCCTTGGCCTCTGCAACACAGAGGGAAGGAAAGAAAAAGGAGTCTCATGGAGCAGCTCCCAGCTCCTGCTCCCATGAAAGGATGCTCAAACATCCAAAGCCTGGATCCAAAAGGAGCAGGCCAGCCCCTCATCCTGTTAACGTTCTGCAAGGCTGGAAGCACATCAGGGAAGCACAGAGCACAGCACTGCTCCGGAATGTCTTTACCATCTGAAGTGAAAGATTAAGAGCAATGACCTGAAAAACCCCAAAAATCCCATTTTATTCTCCTTGTGATTCTGCCAAGCAACTCTGCAACACCACCATGGCTTAAATTAAAACAGCATTGCTCTCCTGGCTGCCACCACAGCAAGAGAAACCAGAGACTGAAGGGATGGAGGAAAGGGGCGAGGCCAAAGATGAACTTGGAACAGCAGGGTCAGCATAGCCCAAGAAAACTCCAAAATGGGGAGAAATCCTCACTGCTATGGATGAAACCAAGACAGTGCTCCAGGGAACAGCCCAGTGCCAGCTCACCCACTGCCCACCTCAGCAGCAACTCTGAGGCACGAGGCATTACTATGTATTAATCAAGAGTGTATTAAATAAGCTCAGATAACCCTGGGCAGCTTCATTCACCTCTGGAAGCCTCACATGGGGGGCCCCAGGAGCATCCAGGCCCCCTGAAGCTGTCATGAAAAGTTCAGCTCCCCCAGAAGTTTCACAGTGCCAAGATGGAAGTTCTGTGGAATATGGAGATGATTGATTTCCATAAATTATCTCAACCTTTCAGGATTTAAATTACAATATAGAAATAAATCATCTCAGAAGGGCAGGAGCTTCTGTAATGTTCAGACATTAATTACAGGGGACTGAACTCATCATCCAATATTTAATATACTTTTAGTCCTCTTAGAATAACCCTCATAGTAGAAAACCCTGAGATAAGCATCCATGAAGATTTCCTTAAGTGTTTCTAATGGGGTACAGTGGGGATTGGCTCCAGACCCTGAAACACCTAATTTTTTTTTTAATCAGCAACACAGAATAAAATCTCAACTCCCTGACATCCTTTAGGGTTGAGTAGGAAAGCGAGAAGCAGCACTGGCTGGGTTCCCCACCTGACTGATGTTTAAAATTGATGCATTTCTCCTCAAAAAACACAGTTTATTGGAGGGCAATCAATTTGGAGAGATGTTGTGGGCTTGTGCAAAGGGGAGGCCAAACTACACGGACATCACAGTGGCTTCTGACCCCACTAAATCATGTTAAAACTAATTATTATTTTTAGGAGCCATGTTCCTGGTTGCCTTCAGGCTGTGAAAAAGATCGCTTTTGGCTCTGATCCCCCCTGGGGGTTTTACTGGCACGCTGAGGGGTTAGAGATGCCCCGGCAGATGGTGCCCTCGGTGCACTCACAAAGGCCGGGCTTTGCTCCGGCTGTCCCGGCGCATTCTCCACCCAGACGACCACGGGGGCCACGCTCTGGTTCCTCTCGGCCAGCACCCGCCAGCTGTGCTGCCGGGGTCTTCCCTGGTGCCTCCCCGGGGCCTTCCCGGCCCCCCAGCGCTGCTCCTTCGAGGAGGGCATGATCCCGGCACCACCGTGGGCCCGGTCCTGGGGAAGGGGAGCAGARGTGAGGGTATCTCTCCGGGCACCCCAACCTGCACCCTGCCCCATCTCCTGCCCCCCGCGCCCACCTCCCCTCAGCCGCGGGGCGCCCCAGTGCCCTCCCAGTTCCCGGGCACCCCACACCGACTGGGCACCCCCAGCCCTTCGTGGCTGAGTGCCCCCTACACCCCCATCACTGCACCCTCTCTCCCCACTGTCCCCCCAATTATCCAACCCCACGGCACCCCACCTTCAGCTCCCCCCTTCCCCCGACGGCTCCCAACCCTTCGTGGCCAAATCTCCCTTCACCCCCCACCCCAAGCACCTCACGGCGCCGCACCCCCTGTGCCCCCGTACCCTCATCTCCCCATCCACCCCGGGGCACTCCTCACACCCCGACCCGCCACGGCCTCGGGCCCATCCTCCCGTATTCCCCCCCAGCCACCTCCGTAGGCCCCTGCACCTTCATCCCCCATAACCCGCCTCGCCCCTCACAGGCTCGCGCTCCGGGCACCCCCGCCGGGCACCCCGAGCCCCGCCGGGCTCCCCGAGCCCCGCCGAGCCCACTCAGGCCGCACCAACCGCCGCTTCCGCCTCCACCGCAGCTTTGAATCCCGGCGCCACTTCCGCCGCACGGCCACGCCCCGGGCACGCCCTGAACACGCCCCGGGCCCGCCCTGAACACGCCCCGGACACGCCCCGGGATCACCCGCCATGTCCGTCCTTGCACCGCCCTAAGCCCCGCCCCCAGCCCCGCCCAGCCCCTCAGGGTTCTGAGGCTGCCGGTTCGAGTCCCGCCTCCGGTGGAAAGGGGGTGGGGGAACGATGTCTGCCTCAGACCATCCTCGAAGCTGCCCCCTGAGCATCCCTGGAGGACCCCACACACAGCATCCGCCTGCAAATCGCTCCTAAATATCCTTAAGATGTCCCCCACAGCATACCTGGCCCCCTCCAAGTATCCCCTTCCATCTCCACACAGCATCCTCCCAAAGGCCGCCCCAAAGCACCTTCCTATAGCGTGACCCCAAAGCATCTGCCTCACGATTCTGCCCCCCTGAATGTCTCCCCAAAACTCCCTCAAAGCCTCTTTCTGCAGCATCCCCCCAACCCCTGCCCTGTACCATCTCCCCATAACRTGTCTCCCCCAAAGCAWCKCCCTCCCTCTGGGACCGGATGCTTGGAGGCATCGACCCCTTTGGGGGGCCAGGGAACCTCCGGGGGGGTGGGCGGTGGCTCACTGGGGTGATGAGCTTGGCAGGGCTCRGGAGGGGGGTGGGAAATGGCTCCGGGCATCCTGCCTCACATCCCGCTGCCCTATTCAGCGATGCCCAGGGAACTAGCGCTAATTGGCATGCAGTTGGAATGAAGCCTGGATGCCACCRGGATTCGTTTTAGAGCCTGGGAAGAGGAAAAAAAAAAGCAGGGGGGAGCTGCTTTGGGGTGGGGGTTTAGCTTTGCAAAATACCCCTCCGAAAGAAAACCCCAGATTAATGGGGTGTTCAGAGCCCGAAATCCCATTGGATTGCCCGTGGAGGGGATGGCAAACCTTAGTTGGGCTCGATGGGGTGATGCCCCCCACCTCAAGTGTGCACCAGGGACTGGGAAAACATGGAACTGAGGGTCTGTAACCGGGGAAAAACTGCAAATCTGAGTGGTTTTTCCTCAAATAAATGTCAGCTCGAGGCCGCCGAGGAGGCGAAAGCCACCAGGACACAGGGCTCTATTGAGAAAGGAAAGAACAAAAAAAAAAAAAAAAAAAAAAAGAAGAAGAAGGGAAAAAAATAAATTAGCCGGGCGAAGCGCCAAGCCGGGAGCTCCGAGGGACGTGCCCGGAGTGGGGAAGCGGAGCAATTCGGGGGGCGAGCCTGCCCGAAATGTGGGGAGCGCCGGCTGCCCCGCGGGGCCACCCCGCTCCCCCCTGCTTGCTGCCGGTGACCTGGCTTCTGGCGCTGCATGCAGGTAGGGAGTTTTCCCATTTTTCCACGGTTTTCCCGTTTTTTCCATGGGTCTTGGGGGTATCCAGATGGAGGATGAGGGCCGGGGGGGTGATGAGGGTGGTGATACCCTAAGGGGGGGGTTTGGAGGGAGGGTTGTTGAGCTGTCGAGCGTACCCGCTTCTTGAGAGCTGGAAAAAAGGGGGTAAAATTGGAAATGAAAACTGGGGAAAACACTTTTCTGGAGCCAAGCGGGTCCTGATATGGGGGAGGATTTGGCACCGCCCCCACCTTGAGCTTCTCCCCAGTTTTTTTTTTCTTCCCCGAACCCCCTTTTTTCCTAATTTTTTTGCATCTCCAAATCTTTTCTCCTACCCATTCTTCAGCTTTCCTTAAAAACTCATTTTTCACCCCATTTCTAGGCTTGCCTCATCCCACCGCAACCTTGGTTCTCTCCATCATTTATTCCCTAAATTCGCACATTTTGGAGTTCGATGAGCCCCGTACTGCCCCATCCCGGGTCTGGCAACACAGAAAATCACCTTCAACAATTTTGTTCCATTTTACCGAAGTTTGCACCCAAAAGCAGCCCTGGGGAGGCCCCATTTCCCTTCAGACGAGGAGGATGGATGCAAAACAAAACCAGCTGGGTTCTTTGCTGGCTTTGATTTAGACCCTAAAAAACAGCCAGGGCTGCAGCCAGGGCACCTCAAAAATGCTGCAGGGCATTTTTTTTTAAAAAAAAATTGGCTTTTGTGCTACAAAATGGTGTGAAAATGAGGATTTTTGTCGGGCTTTTTTTGACAAAAGCCATTGAAAGGGGCCGGGAGATCTCCACCGCTAAGCCAAGGATGCTGTAGGAAAAGGGAATGTTTCCTGATTTATTAACGAACTCCCAAATCTTTCATCCAGAGCGGAGAAAAAATTAGGAATAGGGTGAAGAAAAGGGAAGAAACAGTTAAAGAGCAGCGATTTGGTGCACGGGGAGGGGGCAAGGATGCATTAAAGGCCACATCCCCATCCCGTGCCTTGGCCTTCCCTGTGGGGGGGTCCCCTAAATTTGGCGAGTCGGGGCATGTGTGCGGGGCCGAGCGCGGCGCTGCCGGGGAGGACGGACGGACGGATGCTGCATACAAATAGGTCCCATGACTTTTCGGGCTTGTTTAAGGCCTTTCTTGCTCCCGCTTCACCCTGCCCAGCTGGTTTTCCCACTCTGCCCTCCTCTTCAATATGGGGTTTGTTCACAGTCGGATGACGGTATCCATATGGGGGGTTCATGGATGAGACCGCTGGGATGTCAAGAGGGGGATGCTGAGGTATTTTTGGGGAGGGAGAATGTTCTGGGGAGCTGCCTCCCTCAAAAAATCATGTTTTTACACTTTTTCCCTGCCTTTTTTTGGCTTAAAACCAGCGATGAGGAGCAATGCACGTGCACCGACTCCTGTGGTGCATTCTTGCGTCTGAGGGGGCTTTGTCTGGACAGGAGCATCCAATGGGGATGAGGGTGGGATACAAAATCCTTCCCCCTCACCATTTTTTGGGGAATTAAGGTATTTTTGCAAAGCATTGCATTGATCTGAGTGCTGATGTCTCTCACTCCTCAGGCAGCTTTTGCAGGGCAATGATACAACTTTGCCAAGGGTTGTCTCGACCTGCCTCCCACCCGCCGCATTTTTGGGAGTGATATGTGCATTTTTGCAAAGGGTTGTGTCAACCTGGCTGCAGGAGCACTCCTCCTGCATTTTTGGAGGTGATGGATGAATTTCTGCAACGGGTTGCATTGACCCAGGTGCAGGAGAGCCCCTGCCCAAGCCCTGCACATTTTGGAGGGTACCACATGCATTTTTGCAGAGCGTTGCATTAACCCAGCAACAGCAGGTCTGCCATCCACACCTCCTCCTCGCATTTTTGGGGTGATGCATGCATTTTTGCAAAGGGTTGGTTGCATTGACCTGGCTGCAGGAGCACTCCCACCCCCAATGCAGCTTTGGGGGGTGATAATGCATCTTTGCAGAGGGTTGCATTGACCCACCTCCCATGCCCAAAGCAATTTCGGGGGTGATTCTTTGATTTTTACAGCACATTGCATTGATCTGAGTGCAGGAGGGCTCCTGCCCCTCACGCACTTTTGGGGCCATGCGTGTGTCTTTGCAAATGTTATGGAGCCAAGTTGGGCACCTTGGGGGTGCTCAGCACAGCTCCAGCTTGGGGTTTCCCTGTTTTCTCCATGCTCGGCACCCCCCTGTCTCTCCCCACCCCAAGGTCTGCTGGCAGGGGTGAACATCACCAGCCCCACGCCGCTAGTCCGTGGCACGGCAGGCAAAGCAGCGCTGCTGTCGGTGCGCTATGCCAGCGCCAGCGCTGACAAGCCAGTGGTCAAGTGGCAGCTGAAGCGGGACAAACCTGTCACCGTCGTCCAGTCCATCGGCACCGAGATCATTGGCAACCTACGGCCCGACTACCGCGACCGCATCCGGGTGCTGGAGAACGGCTCGCTGCTCATCAGCCCCTTGCAGTTGGCTGATGAAGGCGCTTACGAGGTGGAGGTGTCCATCACCGACGACACTTTCACCGGCGAGAAGACCATCAACCTCACCGTGGACAGTAAGGGCAAGAAGGACATCCCGTGGAGACTGGGTTGTCCATGGGATGTCTTCCCTGACCACATTTTGGGAGGGCTTTCTCCAGCTGGGAGGTGGTTTTGGGGGTTTCACCACCTTATGCAGCCAAGTTGGTGGGGTTTTGATGTCTCTCTTTCTGTCCCCTGAGCCCATCCGTCTGCTGAGACATGGCATCACCATGGTTCCCCTACTTGCCCACAGTTCCCATCTCAAAGCCACAAGTGCTGGTGGCCTCCTCAACGGTGCTGGAGCTCAGTGAGTTCTTCACCCTCAACTGCTCACATGAGAATGGCACCAAACCCACCTACACCTGGCTGAAGGACGGGCGGCCACTGAGCAACGACTCCCGCCTGCTCCTCTCTCCTGACCAGAAGATCCTCACCATCACCCGTGTTCTCATGGCTGACGATGACGTCTACAGTTGCCTGGTGGAGAACCCCATCAGCCACGGCCGCAGTGTCCCCGTGAAGCTCACTGTTTACCGTAAGCCACCCCTTCTCCCCTCCTGCACTCCCAGGCTTGGGCATCCCTTGCAGATACTTTCAGCTAAAATTTTTGGGGGGTTGTCCCCCCTCATTCCTCTCCTCCAGGCCGGAGCTCTCTCTACATCATCCTGTCCACGGGCGGCATCTTCCTTCTTGTCACCCTGGTGACAGTTTGTGCCTGCTGGAAACCCTCCAAGAAGTACGGGTGGGGATAACATGGGAGACAAAGGGGGTTGTCCTATCTTGTCCCATCCTGTCTGTCCCATCCCATTTTGTTCCATTTCATCTCTTCCCATCCTGTCTTGTCCTGTCCCATATCATCCTATCTCATCTCATCTCATCTTGACACATCCTACCCCATGCCATGCCATGCCACGCCATGCCGTGCCGTGCTGTGCCATGCCATGCCATGCCATGCCATCCCACCTTGATCCATCTCTCCTGTCCCATTCTATTCTATTCTATTCTATTCTATTCTATTCTATTCTATTCTATTCTATTCTATTCTATTCTATTCTATTCTATTCTATTCTATTCTATTCT